>CAWUDS030000381.1:191367-297789 GCA_963859935.3 Lathyrus sativus | reverse complement strand
TTCTTCATCCTACTTTGATATAAACGACCATATGCAATGGATGCTAACCTCTTCTCATCCATCAAGCTGAGTTGATTCAACCTGTTCCTCACCCATTCTGCCTCATCAGGTTGAACATCAACCAAAACTCTCAAAGAAGAAATCTTGACTTCCAATGGTAGGACAACTTCCATACCACACACTAGCGAGAAAGGGGTTCCCCAGTTGAAGTACGTACCGAGGTACGATATCCGTGCAGCACAAAGGGCAACATCTCGTGCCAATCTTTGTAGGTCACGACCATCTTCTACACAATCTTCTTTATATTCTTATTGGCCGCTTCAACAGCGCCATTCATCTTCAGATGATAGGGAGAAGAATTGTGATGCTCAATCTTGAAACTCTGGCACAGTTCCCTCATCATCTTGTTATTCAAATTTGAACCATTATTATTAATGATTCTCTCAGGCACTCCGTAACGACAAATGATGTCCTTCTTAATAAACCGGGCTACGAATTGTTTGGTGACATTGGCATAGGAAGCTGCTTCAACCCACTTAGTGAAATAATCAGTTGCCACTAAGATGAAGCGATGTCCATTGGATGCGGTAAGCTCAATCATGCCAATCATATTAATGCCCCACATGGAAAAGGGCCAAGGAGACGCCATGACATTCAAAGGACTTGGCGGCACATGAACCTTATCGGCATAAATTTGGCATTTATGGCATTTCTTCGCATACTTGAAGCAATCAGACTCTATAGTCAACCAATAATAACCTGCCCTCAATAGCTTTCGAGACATGGCATGCCCGCCTGCATGTGTACCAAAAGCACCTTCGTGGGCCTCTTCCATAAGCAAACCTTCTTCTTTTTTGTCCATGCATCTCAACAGAACTAAGTCAAAATTTCTTCAGTAGAGTACACCATCTTGGTTCAGACAGAAATTTCCAAACAACCTCCTCAAGGTCTTCTTATCCCGGACCGAAGCCCCAGGCGGATATTCTTGGTTCTTGAGAAAATTCTGGATATCATAATACCATGGTTTCCCATCGGAAGCTTCCTCTATTGCAAATACGAATGTTGGCCTATCGAGGCGCGAGATGACAATTCTCGGAGCATCGTTCCAGTAGTTCACCTTATACATTGAGGATAACATAGCCAAGGCATGTGCCATCTGATTCTCCGCTCTTGGCACGTGATGCAACTCTACCCTGTCAAAGAAAGGTAACAACCTCCTTGCATAGTTCATATAAGGGATCAAATTAGGCTGATGAGTCTCCCATTCTCCTTTGATCTGATTGACTACCAAAGCTGAATCACCATAAATATCAAGGTTTTTGATTCTCAAATCAATCGCTTCTTCAATACCCATGATACATGCTTCACATTCAGCTTCGTTGTTGGTACAGGGAAAAGTTAACCTGGCAGTGAATGGTATATGAGAACCATGCGTAGTTGTAATGATTGCCCCCGATTCCACTACCGTAGGAGTTAACAGCATCGTCAAAAATCATTTGCCACTGGGAGCCTAACTCAGGACCTTCATCAGGTAACGGTTCATCACAATCCTTCATCTTTAAGAACATGATATCCTCGTCAGGAAATTCAAACTTCATCGATTGATAATCATCAATTAGTTGCTCTGCAAGATATTCTGACAGAACACTCCCTTTAATGGTCTTTTGGGAGACGTATTGAATGTCGTATTCTGTCAAAACCATCTGCCACCTAGCAATCCTTCCGAAAGTGCTTGCTTTTCAAACACATGCTTGATCGGATCCATCTTCGAAATCAACATGGTTGTGTGGTTCAGCATGTATTGCCTTAGGCGTTTGGCAGCCCAAGCGAGTGCACAACACGTCTTTTCCAACATCGAGTACCTGGACTCACAATCTGTGAACTTTTTACTCAAGTAATAGATGGCATGCTCTTTTCTTCCCGTCTCGTCGTGTTGACCGAGAATACAACCCATGGAATTCTCAAGAACCGTTAAGTACATTATCAATGGTCTTCCAGCCACTGGAGGTATCAGTATCGGAGGCTTCTGCAAATACTCTTTTATTCTTTCAAATGCCCTTTGGCAATTTTCATTCTAGACCACCGCTTGATCTTTCTTTAAAAATTTGAACATTGGTTCACACGTGGCTGTGAGGTGAGATATGAACCTTGCAATGTAGTTCAATCTACCCAAGAAACCACGAACCTCTTTCTCAGTCTTCGGTGCTGGCATTTCCTGTATAGCTTTTATTTTTGTAGGAACGACCTCGATTCCTTTTTCACTGACTATGAACCCCAGTAACTTTCCTGACCGTACACCAAAAGTGCACTTGTTTGAATTCAACCTCAACTTGAATTTCCTTAGTCTCTCGAACAACTTCAAAATATTCACCAGATGCTCCTCCTCCGTTTGTGACTTCGCGATCATGTCATCAACATAGACCTTGATCTCATGATAAATCATATCATGAAAAAGAGTCACCATTGCCTGCTGATAGGTTTCCCCTGCATTCTTCAATCCAAAGGGCATTACCTTATAGCAAAAGGTCCCCCACGGTATGATAAAAGTTGTTTTCTCCATGTCTTCCTGGACCATCTTAATCTGGTTATATCCGAAAAACCGTCCATGAATGAAAACACTAAATATTGCACGATATTATCAACAATTACGTCAATGTGGGGGAGCGGGAAATCGTCTTTCGGGCTCGCTCTGCTTAGATCACGGTAATCTACATACATCCTGACCTTACCATCCTTCTTCGATACAAGTACAATGCAGCGACCCAAGGAGGGTAATTCGTCACGGAAAGAAACCCAGTGTCCAACTGCTTCTGGACCACTTCTTTGATCTTAACTGCCATGTCCGGTCTGGTTCTTCTTAGCTTCTGTTTCACAGGCGGACACTCTTCTCGAAGAGGCAAGCGATGATCCACAATATCTGTATCATCCAGGCATATCTTCATAGGACCAAGCAAAGACCCCCTTATACTCGCGGAGCATTTCTACCAGTCTTAGTTTGACATTATCTTGCAGCATAGCCCCTATCCTGACTTCTCTTGTATCCTCCTATGTGCCCAGGTTGACGACTTCAATTTCCTCCTGATGAGGCAGAATAACCTTCTCTTCTTGTTTCAGTAGCCTGACGAGCTCTTCAGGCAGGTCTTCGTCCTCCTCAATCTCTTCTTCAGCTTGAAAGATTGGATTATCAAAGTCATACCGAGTCATAGACGAGTCTGAATCGGTGGCATATGCAATGTGAAACCTGAAATGATGATGATTTAATGCTTAAAATGACATGCAAACAAGCATAAAACACATTGCCATTTTATTGTTAAAATAAAAAAAGAAGAACAGAGATCACAATATTTGAATGCAAGAAAAATGTCCTTTGATTAATGATAAAATGAATGTTCAGACATAAAAGATAAGGCCCTTCAGACACAGACCACTATGCTCCGGGTAGAACATAGGGCTACACATAATCAAGAAAACAGGAAAATTACTCTTCACGAGTCACTTGGATAACTTCCTTGATGGTCCAGTTGTTCAAGCTCTGACCAGGGATACATGGCTGGATCCATGCATCCATGTCGCAGTCACTATCACCTTCTTCGTCAGACACGGCGTTGATTCGATCAAAAATCACCCCACTACTTGTGAATTGGACTGGTCCCCTGTATCACGGAGCGCTCTGTGAAGAAGAAGAAGATGGGTTGTACCCTAGTCCAAATTTGTCCTGCTTATTAGGGATGCTCTGAACTTGCCCCCAACCCTGAGATGATTCAGACTTCAGCAGCGCTTGCGCCTCCTTGAAAGACGACATAACAACCTCAAACATTTTGCTCACAACTGACATCTTCTCTTTAATCTGGACGGTTTCAAAAGCTTGGCACAACATTTCATGAATCTCCCCATCTACCTACACATACTTAAATGAGGACATATGGCTTATCATAATATCCTCTTCCCCGCAAACAGTGACAATATTACCACCCACCATATACTTCAGCTTTTGATGTAGGGTTGACGTCACAACTCTCGCTGAATGAATCCAAGGTCGTCCCAACAAGAAGCTATACGCTGGCTGAATATCTATAATGTAAAACACAACATTGAAAACCTCTGGTCCTACCTGGATTGGAAGAGTCACTTCTCCGAAAATAGACCTTCTTGTCCCATCAAATGCTCGTATAATCAAATTACTTGGGGTGCACATTACTCCCTGGGTGTCCAGCTTCATCAAAGTTTTCTTGGGCAACACATTAAGTGAAGACCTAGTGTCCACTAGCACATGCGACAACACAGCCCCTCTACATTCAATGGAAATATGCAGGGCGTTATTATGGTCTCTTCCTTTAGGCGTTAAATTAAGGTTAGTAAACCCTAGCCCATTTCCGGTGTTCAGGTGTACCACCACTCCCTCCAATTGGTTCACTGAGATTTCCTACGGTACGTACGCAATGTTTAGAATCCTCAAAAGGGCACTCCGATGTGCCTCAGAGCACAGTAGTAAAGATAAGATTGAAATCTTCGACATGGTTTGTTGCAAATGGTCTACAATTTTATAATCACTTTTCCTGATCAAACGCATAAATTCCTCTGCGTCTTTCAACAAAGTTTCTTTCTCACCATGCTGAGAGCTTTCTTCGACCACAACCTTCCCTTTTCCCCTATCCAACCTTTCGACATTCGCTTCCGGAGGTGCAAACACCCTCCCACTTCTGGTTACTCCACCAGCCCCTACCAGCTTATCAACAGAATCAAACGGTGTACTCTTCAGCTCTTGCTTTTGACCATTGCAATAGACCTCAACCCCATAGTTCCATGGGATCGCCTTGGTGCTTTCGTAGGGCACTGGTCCCGCCTTAGTGGTTATAACAGTGGGTGGCCTTGGTGGCGCAAAAATATTGATCGTTTTATAAGGAATGGAAATTGTGGCCACTTAATCCTTTTCTTCATCAATTACCTTTTTACTTTTCTTTTCCAAAACTCTATCAAATTGTAGAATGCCCTCATCAATTAACCTTTGCACATGATTCTTCAAATTTTTACATCCCTCAGGATGAGCCAAACAGCTTGCACAATCTCTCTCACAACCAGGAAATACCCCTCCACTTAACAAACTATCCTTCACAAAACTCAGAGGAGTCTTAAGCTCTTCAACATCGATTACCAGATTCAAACCTTCTTCCTCAACAATGGCATTTACCCCAGCCGCTCCATGATTCAGCATAGGATTTTGCACAACGTTAGGCGCGTCGTGTGAAAAATTGATAGCTTTACTGTCGATAAGGTCTTGCACCTTATGCTTGAAGGCTTTACAATTATCAATGTTATGGCCGGAAGCACCGGAATGAAAGTCACATCTGACATTTGCATCATACCCTGGAGGTGGTGCACCGGTTAAAGGAGCTAGCGTCCTTTTATGGATTAATTGCAACTACATCAAATGTTGAAGTAACTGCGAGTAAGGCATCGGCAGTGCATCAAAGTGTCTGTTCCCACGGTCTTGGAATCGTCGTGGAGCATAATTTTGTTGTTGTTGCTGTGGACGCTATTGCTGTTGTTGTTGTGGTGGTGGTGGTAGAGCTGGAATTGAAATGCTCGCAACTTGAGGTTGCTGCTGACAATATTGCTGATTTCTGTTCTTATTCCGGTTTCTGAAGCCTGATACCACATTTATTTCCCACTCTCTTTTCTTACCAAAACTTTTCCTACCTCCTCCAGCTGAGGATCCTTCTCCGGCCTGTATCTTCCCCAATTTGATTCCATTTTCAACCCGCTCACCTGTAATGATCAAGTCTGAAAAACTACCCAACATATTGCCTATCAATTTCTCATAATACACTCCCGGCAGTGTAGCAACAAACATGTCAATAAGTTCTCTCTCCACCATAGGAGGTTGAACTCTTGCTGCCAGCTCGCGCCATCTCTGGGCGTATTCCTTGAATCCTTCACTACTCCTCTGTGACAAGTTTTGCAAGTGTACGCGATTAGGCGCCAAATAGTTGTTATACTAATAATGCCTGACAAAAGCTTCAAGGGACGAACCATAAAGGCTCTAAACCCATATACCATTCCAGGGACGGACCATAAAGGCTATCCTAGAAGAAATGCATGAGCAGCTTCTCATCGTCGGAGTATGCAGACATCTTTCGATAATAAGAAAGGAGATGCACCCTAGGACAGGTCGTCCCCATATACTTATCGAAGTCTCGAACCTTAAACTTCGGAGGAATCTTCAGGTCTGGGATCAACCCCAGATTTGACATATCTAGACCCAGCGAGTTTTGATTTTCAAAATTCTTCATCTTTTCCTCTATCAGCTTAAACCTTCTGTCTGCGTCAGATTGTAGACCAGCACCAAGCTCTCTCATAGAGAAAACATCATCTTGGTCATCCTCATCCCACTGAGGGCCAGTATTCCCATGTATAGCACATGTCTCTCCTAGAATGTGAACTCCAGTCTGATTTCCTCCGCCCGGAGGGACAACAATCGTTGGAATAACGTTAGCATATGGAGTACCCACATCATTCTGAGGAGGAACAACAGCAGTTCCGCCATGAAGAACCCCACTCCCGTCAACCCTTGCGATCAGAGGTTGCACCAGTGTTATCAGCTGTTCCTGGCCATTGGCGATCCCTTGCATCATATCCATAAATTTGGCCATACGGTCACGGAACTCCTGCTGCTCGAGTTGGATTTGGTCCATAACTTTTCGTTGATTTCCCCTGGTAGAGTAGCGATGAATCACTTGATTTTCAATCCTGAAACAAGGCTGGACAAACCATAGAAAAGATAAGGTTAACAGATCCCGGAACACCTGCGATGCAAAATGAGAAATGGTGCAGTATGCTTTAGGTAAATTTTCCGCTTGATTCTAGTTTCACAGGACAATGGAGAGCTAATAGATGAAGTCACGTTAATTTCTCATAAATAAAATGAGGACCTGAGTCAATACACATCACGTCACCGAGGAAATACAACAGAATCAAACACGACCCCATCCAACAATCCTGGTGATGATCGAGATAACAACAAATACTAAAGGAGAAAATACATCAAGTACGATGACGAGTCTGGAACTCCTCTAATAACTCCTTCGTATCAGGATGGTCTGGCCTAGCAATCAATCCTTGGATGAGCAACTCCCTCAGACTAATGGTAGCCTGCAAGCCCTGAGCACGATCTTCCTAGGCGCCTTCCCCAAATGCTTCTTTAAGCTTAGGCCTCTTCAGATCCGCTCGTAATTTATACTCTTTCAACATTGCAAGAACTACATTTAACTTGCGGTCACTTTCGCATCGGCGTGAGGATTCAACTATATATTTCTCTTCTTTCACCCGGAGTTGAGCTTTCAACCTAACAATTTGTTGCTGCAATCCATCTTCTTGTTCTTTGTTGTTAGTCAGAATAGCATTCTATTGAGCATTGAATTTAGATATCTCTAGATGTGCTCTTTCTAGCTCCTTCTTCTTATCTTTGAGAATATCACTAGCACTCTTCAAGTCTCGACGCACTCGCTCTCAGGCGCGAATCTCCTCTATTAGTTATCTACCCATCTTGTTCACCAGCTCTGTCTGCTTCTTGGATGAGTAGGTAGCTTGATTCCTCTCGCTTCTGAGCTGCATAATTTCCTTTTCCAACTCCTCATTTACCTTGCGTAATTCCTCCTTTTCGGCCCATGGTTGATTGTATCTCTGAATATTAACTGTTGTTGGTTCTTCAATCATCAAGGGATACAAAGGTTCTCGAGCTGGAATTGGTAACAACAATCTTTCAACTCTTTCCTGAATCCATTCCATATAAGGCTCACCTCTTGAGTTGTAACTTATAAGTACTTATGAACACAAAGTTCAAAAATATTTAAAACTTACTTCTCCTTTGCCTTTTATAAATGATATCCCGCCATATGATTATATCAAAACAAATTCAAATTAAAATCTCGTTGATCACATCACTTCTCAAAATAACCTTAACAGTATCCACTTCCTTTTCAACCCAACTTCATCTTATTAAGAGGAAATAAAACTGTTTAGAAATGTTTCAAAATCAAACAAAGCACGGCCCCGAGTCCAATCATATTTCTGACAAAACATACCGGCACCTTGACCCAAGTGGCAAATAAATGCCTCAGAACTTAATAACAACCCGTTTTTAAAGAATTAGCAGAATTTGCGTAAAATGACCAAAATACCCCTGGAACCAAATCTGCAAAACAAAACACCTCCATAACTTGTTAGTGGTTAGCAAATGTACATATGAGATGATATGCGAAATGACTGACTAAATATAAGGGTAAAATTTAGGGTATTACAGTTGCCCCTATTTAAATAGCTACACCGGACGATTTGAGTGACAGAGACTCGAGGAATCATGGTGGAGAGATTTAAATATAGATAACCGAAAATTTTGCCCTTATATGCGACGATATGCAATGCTATTGGACAAAGCGAGGACCGCTTAATGCAAATGGTGCCATGAATATGATATGATACATATGCTGGAATGATGAATGCGAAACTGATGACGAATACTACGACACAGGGACAGACGCTACGAGAAGAACACATTGGGGAAAACGACGCGCTGAGACACAGTACAACACTGGGGAATTCTAAAAAATGATGGTCAACTGGGCAAACACGACCAATTGTCATTTTGGGAACGAGATTCTCAAATGGAGATGACACCTGTGAGACGACCTCCACTGGGTAATCTAAAAGTAAAACTGGATCGTGTACGACTGCAAGATCGATTACAGAATGCTGGAGCATTGAGCAAAGAATAACATCCAAGCTTCTGTAAACTAATCTCTCGTGACAGGATCAAACGGACTTTTCGGGAATCCGTAACAAATATACAGGGTAAAGACCGGCTGTATGCCAAAATAAATGGACTTTAATGGGAAATGCCCTGATAAGCTTCTCGAGGGAGAACTGTCACTTATCGTTGGAAGGGACTTATGTGCAAAAATGGATAAGCACTCAAATAAAGAGGCTGCTGCTTATCTGATAAATAAATCTTCTCGCATTTAAGGTCGGCGCCTGGAATACGATTCTGATTCTTCTCTTACTAAAGGGTAAATAAACTTCTTCATGCTTCAAGATCGTGCTCTCCTGAACATGAAAAGGGTAAACTAAACTTCCTCATACTTCAGAATCGTGCTCTCCTGAATATGATTCGGCTTTTTCGGGTAAATGAAATTCTTCATACTTCAGAATCGTGCTCTCCTGAATATGAAAAGGGTGAACTGAACTTCCTCATACTTCAGAATCGTGCTCTCCTGAATATGATTCGGCTCTTGAAATTTCTTCATACTTCAGAACCGTGCTCTCCTGAATATGAAAAGGGCTAATTGAACTTCCTCATAACTCAGAATCGTGCTCTCCTGAATATGATTCGGCTCAAACCTCCCCGTACTTCAAGATCGTGCTCTCCCGAATACGATTTGGTTTCTTCTTTTACTAAAGGATAAATGAACTTCTTCATAATTCAGAATCGTGCTCTCCTGAATATGATTCCGCTCAAACCTCCCCGTATTTCAAGATCGTGCTCTCCTGAATACGATTTGGTTCAAAACCCCCCATACTTCCAGACGACAGGTAAATGGAAGCCCAACTGCTCCATGGAGATGGCCATTTGCTGCGAGTCATAACGAAGATAGGATCGGCTTCTTAGGTGAGAAATGTTGTATATCGGTGCTGTAAGATGTAGAATAAATTATCCAGGCATGAACTGGCATGTATCTGTAAAGGATTGTGGTTGATTTTCTTGAAAGATAGTGCAAAATAAATGCACATCCGGGTACAGTGATAGGCTTCTCAGGCGAGAACAGTCGCATATCTGTCATGGTATGGTGAAAATTTTTAGATGGTGCAAAATAAATGCACGTCCGGTTGGGATTGACGACCGACAAGACTGAGATTCAATCTAGGGTCGAGCTAGAAAGAAGACTGGTAATCAAGACTCCATCGAGGGAATGATCTCGAAGGGTAAATATCTTATCCTGGTAAGGAAAGATAGCTGAAGTAACCGTCATCCACGAGGATCGAGCTCCGTGGGGAAACTGGAAACACATATGTATTTTATGCTTAGGGCTGACAATCTATTTGGAGAGAATGGACGAACCCCAGTTACTCGGCGGTAACAACCAATGACGGAGACACAATGAACCTGTGCATGCTAACGCGTATGTTAATGAATATGTTAATATGAATGTATGTTAATGTTTATGTATGCAAGACGTTATGAAATGAGTATGTAATGAATATGTAATGAATATGTAATGAGTATGTAATGAGTATGTAATGAATATGTAATGAAATAGGCATGTGATGCTTATGCCCTTGTGTACGTTGACGAAACAGACTAGAGACGGGACGAGAGATGAAATAAACATCTCGACGGAGATACCCTGCGTTCTCTGCAACCAATACGTCAATCATGGGAGGGAATGGTAGGACCAAATCTGGTTTCAAAATTCTGAATTCTCTGGGGAGAAAGTAAATTGCTTAGGTGCACAGTATCACGTCTTCTCATGGGGAGAGGAAAACCTGAAGGACGCTTTCGAGTTACCCAAGAAAAGGTTGTCAGCTTATAGTCTCGCTGGGGACTGTGTTAGAGCAATGGTTTGAAAGTATTTCTGCAATAATGATATTTTCGGGGAGTGAAGAGATCCTTCCGAAATTTCCACTAGTCAAAGTAATTTCTTATATTTCAAATTCGTTTTTTTTTTTTGAAGAATAGTTTTGAAAAATCTACAATGCACCTTTCATTTTCAAATTTTAAGAATAAACGCATTTTGCATAACAATAGAAAACAAAGAGTAATGCACCAAGGAATGTAAGTAACAAAATGGTATCTTTTATTAAAGGGTGGCAGCTCGCTGAAGGCATAGCTCCACAGATGATTATGTTTTGAAATTGGCAACATGGGAAAAGGTTACATTGAATCCAATGACACCTACTGACACTAATAACTAAGACTAATCCAGAATCTTGCTTTGGGCAAGGATGAAAGAACTGAAACATGGCTCTCATGCGGAAAGTATGTTCGCGATGATCAGTGTCCTCTGATGCAATGAAATGCCTTTGTCCCTAACTTTTGCCTGGACCGCCCTCTCGGGTTTTCAATCCACCGGGACGCTCCTTTTTGCCTAAGCCGCCCTTTCGGGTTTTCAACTTAGCGAGCTTTTTATTATTATTTCTTTTTTTCAACCCTTACTTTTGCCTAAGTCGCCGTTTGCAGGTTTTCGACTTAGCGGGTTTTTAGGCATAATATTTTCGGACTGCATCAGAATTCACGGGGTGTGCAAGCTCTTCACCATCCATTGTCGTAAGTATCAGAGACCCTCCGGAGAAAACGGTCTTTACGACGAATGGGCCTTCATAATTGGGCATCCACTTTCCACGCATATCTTTGTGTACTGGCAAGATCTTTTTGAGTACGAGCTCTCCTTGACGGAACTCACGGATACGAATCTTCTTATCAAACGCTCTTTTCATCCGTTTCTGATATAATTGCCCATGGCACATGGCTGTCAAGCGCTTCTCGTCAATGAGATTCAACTGATCCAGTCTGTCTTGAACCCACTCAGCTTCCTCAAGTTCAGCTTCCATCAACACTCTTAAAGAAGGTATCTCTACTTCGATGGGGAGCACGGCGTCCATTCCATACACCAATGAGAAAGGTGTTGCCCCTGTCGAAGTTCTCACTGAGGTTCTGTATCCATGCAAAGCAAACGGTAACATCTCATGCCAATCTTTGTAAGTCACAACCATCTTTTGCAGGATTTTCTTGATATTCTTATTCGCAGCTTCAACGGCCCCATTCATCTTAGGACGGTACCGAGAAGAATTGTGATGAGTGATCTTGAAACTGTCACACAACTCTTTCATAGTCTTGTTATTCAGATTGGTGCCATTGTCAGTTATTATTCGGCTTGGGATTCCATAACGGCAGATGATTTCTTTCCTGATGAAGCGGGCAACCACTTGCTTGGTCACGTTGGTATAGGAGGCAGCCTCTACCCACTTGGTGAAATAATCAATAGCAATGAGGATAAAACGATGACCATTAGAAGCCTTCGGCTCGATTGCCCCAATCATGTCAATGCCCCACATAGAGAACGGCCATGGTGAAGACAAAACATTCAACGGTGATGGAGGTACATGCATTTTATCAGCATAAATTTGGCACTTATGGCATTTTCTAGCGTATTGGATGCAGTCAGCTTCCATGGTTAACCAATAGTACCCAACCCTTAACATCTTCTTGGACATAGCATAACCATTGGCATGAGTCCCGAAGGTCCCCTCATGAATTTCCTGCAGTAACATGTCCGCTTCCCGTTTATCAACACATCTGAGCAGAACCATGTCGTGATTTCTCTTGTATAACACACCATTACTGATAAAGAATTTGGACGCCAGTCTTCTCAATGTTTTCTTGTCCAGACCAGTAGCACCATCGGGATACTCTTGCTTGACGAGATAGTTCTTGATATCATGAAACCAAGGCTTTTCATCCACCTCAACTTCTTCGACCATCTGACAATAAGCGGGCTCAGCTTTGCGCTCAATATTGATAAGAGGTGCTTCATTAACGAATTTAACTTTCCACATGGATGCTAACATGGCTAAAGCATCAGCAACGTGATTCTCAGATCTTGGAACATGCTCGAACTCTATCTCGTCGAAATACTTGATCAGCTCAATAATATAGTCCTTATAAGGGATTAACTTCTCATTCTTCGTTTCCCATTTGCCTTGTACCTGGTAAATAACCAAGGCTGAGTCACCACTTACTTTAAGAAGTTTGATTCGGAGATGAATTGCTGCTTCGAGGCCAAGGATACATGCTTCATATTCTGCGACGTTATTAGTACACTCAAAGTCCAACCTTGCTGTAAATGGAGTGAATCCACCCTTTGGGTTCATCAAAACGGCGCCTATACCATGCCCATTGAAATTCGAGGAACCATCAAACATCATCCTCCACCAAAGACCTGGTTCTGGACCTTCGCTCGGATCTGGCTCTTCACAATCTCTTTTAATCAACAAAATATCCTCATCAGGAAAATCAAACTTAAGAGGTTCATAATCTTCAACCGGCTGGTCTGCAAGATAATCAGATAGAATACTACCCTTAATCGCCTTCTGGGGTACATACTGGATGTCATATTCAGATAACAACATGTGCCAACGGGCTAGCCTCCCGGTTTGAGCAGGTTTTTCAAAAATATATTTGATCGGATCCATTTTAGAAATCAACAATGTGGTATGACAGACCATATATTGCCGAAGGCGCCTAGCGGCCCATGCCAATGCACAACAAGTTTTCTCCAATGGTGAGTATCTGTTTTCGCAATCGGTAAACTTTTTGCTCAGGTAATAAATCGCATGTTCCTTTTTCCCAGTCTCATCATGTTGTCCAAGCACACAACCCATAGACTTCTCAAGTACAGTAAGGTACATAAACAACAGTCTTCCAGGCACGGGAGGAATCAGAATAGGGGGGTCTTGCAAATAACCCTTAATCTTTTCAAACGCTTTCTGACAATCGGGGTTCCACTCAACCGTCTGCCCCTTGCAAAGTAACTTGAATATCGGCTCACAAGTAGCGGTCATGTTGGAGATAAACCTGGAAATATAATTCAAACGTCCCAAAAAACCTCTAACTTGCGTCTCGGTTTGCGGAGCTGGCATATCTTGAATGGCTCGGACTTTGTCAGGATCCACCTCAATTCCTCGCTGGCTAACAATGAAACCAAGCAATTTTCCAGATCTGACACCGAAGGTACATTTAGCAGGATTCAATTTCAACTGATATTTCCTGAGTCGTTCAAACAGCTTCACCAAATGGTCTAGATGCTCCCCTTCACTCTGAGACTTGGCTATCATATCGTCCACATACACCTCGATCTCTTTGTGCATCATATCATGAAAAAGAGTGGTCATAGCGCGTTGGTAAGTTGCCCCCGCGTTCTTTAAACCGAAGGGCATGACTTTGTAGCAGAAGGTCCCCCAAGGAGTAATGAAAGTAGTCTTCTCTCGATCGTCGGGATCCATTTTGATCTGATTATAGCCAGAGAAACCATCCATAAATGAGAACAACGCAAAACTGGCTGTATTGTCTACCAGTGTATCAATATGTGGCAGAGGGAAGTCGTCTTTCGGACTTGCTTTGTTCAGATCCCTGTAATCTACACACATCCTAACTTTACCGTCTTTCTTGGGCACTGGCACAATGTTGGCAACCCAATCTGGATATTTTGCGACTGCCAAGAAACCTGCATCCAACTGCTTTTTAACCTTATCTCGAATATTCAAAGCCATGTCGGGTCTCGTTCTTCGAAGCTTTTGTTTGATAGGCGGACAATCCGGCTTAAGTGGCAACTTGTGAACAACAATATCCGTGTCTAGGCCCGGCATATCTTGATACGACCACGCAAACACATCAATATATTCTTTTAACAACTCAATCAACCTCGACTTAACCTCTGTCCCAAGCATAGCACCAATCTTGACCTCTTTCTTGTTCTCATCTGTACTAAGATTAATTAAGTCCACCTGCTCTTTATGCGGTTGAAGCTCTGTATACTCGTACTCAATCAATCTTGTCAGTTCAGCGGGTACTTCAAAATCTTCTTCACCCTCGTCCTCAGCTTGATTGATGGGTGCATCCCAGTCAGGAGTGTCAGTAAAGTCATTGGATCCAACAAGGTTTACGATGTCTCTGCATGATGGAAGGCTTACTTAATTAAAATGCTCGAAGATATGTAAGAATGAAATGCCGTTTTTTGTTTTATTTTTTTGGAAAAAAGGGTTGCCAATTTCATTTTTTAAAGGTGAAAACGAAAAACGCAAATGAACCAAAGTGGAATTGAACAAAATGCCTTTATTAATATCCTTTTAGAAATGAAAGGTGGCCCAATAAAAACGACCCTATAGCCTTGGGCAGAGCTACGGATTTTTATTTGAAAATGTAAACGAAACTTTTTAAAAAAATTACTTTGACAAGGGAAAAATAACAGGGATCTCTACGGCCTCCCAGTTGTTCAAAACTGCATCACCCTTAAACACCAGGTTGCTCAGATCTTCATTTTCCTCACAGTCGCTGATGGCATTGACTTGGAAACCTCCGCTGACAAATACCTCTTGGATAACCTTCGGACGCCCTTCGACAGTTGTGGCAGCTCCATTCTGAGTTGGTTTGTAACCCAACCCAGAACGATCAGTCTTGGTCTTGACATCAATTACCTCTCCCCAACCTTCAGGAATGCCCCTGTCAATTGTTGATTTGGTACTCTTCAGAGATGCAAAAGATGGATTACCCTGACCCACTGTCTCTTCGACTTCCAGCAGAACAGCATTGGCGATCTCAAGTGCTTGAAAGGAGATTTCTAAAGCATTCTCATCGGCCTCGATGTAACGGAAAGAAGACAGGTTACTGACCATCAGATCCTCTTCACCGTGTATAATAACCAACTTTCCATCGATCACGAACTTCATCTTTTGATGTAACATTGAGGTTACTGCCCCAGCGGCATGAATCCACGGCCTTCCAAGTAAGCAGCTGTAATTAGGATTAATGTCCATGACTTGAAACGTGATATTAAAAACTTGCGGACCAATCAGGATAGGAAGCTCAACCTCCCCCATTACCGACCGGCGAGAACCATCGAAAGCCTTGACGACCAAAGGAGTAGGTTTCAACACAGTCTCTTTGAAAACCAACTTATCAAGAACCCTCTTGGGTAGAACGTTCAAAGAAGAACCGGTGTCCACTAGCACTCTTGCTAAATTGTCCTCCTGACATTTCACCGATATATGTAAAGCACGATTATGATTCGGACCTTCCTTTGGTAACTCTTCGTTGCTGAAACTAAGGGTGTTACAGGCGGTCAAATTGGCAATCACACTATCAAACCGACTGGTGCTGATATCTTGATCCACATGTGCTTGAGTCAAAACTTTCTGCAAGGCCATCCTATGAGCGGGTGAACTCATCAACAGTGATAAAATCGAAATCTTGGAAGGAGTCTAATGAAGTTGATCGATAACTTTATAGTCACTTTTCTTGATGATCCTCAAAAACTCAGCATCTTCATCATTCGTAACAGCTCCCTTACCTTTGTCTTTGACAGCCACTGGGATATTAGTGGTTTCCTTAGGTGGAACCTCATTGGAACGGGGAGTATACACACAGCCACTGCGAGTCATCCTGCTTGCCTCTGCGATATTGGTCACAGTGTCCTTAACCCCTTCATCTGGAATAACTTTCCCAGACTCCTTGTCAATCATCGTCACGTCGTATTTCCAAGGCACAGCTTTAGGATCACTGAAAGGAAACGGACCTGGTTTTCGAATAACTATCGGCCTATGCTGATTCACCTCAGGGATAGACGACTTTGGTATATCGAACACGAGATTGGCAGAACCTGCCCATGATAAATTAAACACTGGTACCTTTCCCTTTGATCCAGGCTGATGGAAGACTGGCTCAACCACAGCGACCTCATCTTTCTTGGATTGGCTTGTCACTTGTAAAACACCCTCATTAATCAACCTCTGAACATCATTCTGAACCAACACACAACCCTTAATACTGGCTTCACAACTTACGCATGCAACGTGGGAAGTATCTACCAAACCAGCTTCAAACAGTTTCGAATGGAACATTTTGAGAGGAGTCTTAATCTGTACAACGTCAAGGACATAACCTTCCTCCGAATCGGCACTAATGGCATTGACACTCTCATGGTTAGGAAAAGGGTTCTTCTTAACATTTGGTTGAGGATCTTAAAATGACAAAATCTTCTTTTCCAATAAATCCCTGACAAGATTTTTGAGAGCATAACAATTCTCCAGATCATGACCAGGCGCACCCTCATGAAATAAACAATGAGCGGCGGCGTTGTAATTGGCGGGTAGAGGATTAGGAGGCGGACCCAAAGCCCGAGTAGTGATTAGGCCTTGCTTGACCAAAGAGGGGTACAACTCGGTGAAAGTCATCGGAATCGGCGGACAAGGCTTATACGTTCTTCTATTCGGAACGTTCTGGCGAGGAGCCGGACTCTTTGGCTGTTGAGGAGCAGGAGCGTTGGGCGCCTGTAGGTAGTTGATAGGAGGCGGATGAACAGGAGGTTGTGGCATAGGTTGATACATAGGAACCTGTTGATTGAAAGAAGGTGTAATAGCTGCCACATAGGGTTGTTGAGCATATTGGATTGGGTACCCTTGCGGATGAGCATAACCTTGCGGATATCGATAAAAGTGTTCTCTTGGTCTACCAGAGGATATGGCATTAGTCTCGCCCTCTTTTTTCTTCTGGGAGCTATACGGAGGTTTCTTCGGCTGATCCTTAGAAGCACCATGATTATTTGTCATTTTACCACTTTTCATACCCAATTCAATTTTGACACCCACAACAACGATGTCAGAGAAATTTGAAGTCACACTACCCACCATTCTCTCGTAAAATTCTGGACGAACCGTGTCGACAAACCAATCAGCCAACTCTTTCTCGGTCAAAGGAGGTTCCACCTGCGAGGCAATCTCTCTCCACCTTTGAGCGTACTCTTTGAATGACTCAGAATTCTTTTGTGACATACTCAACAACTGTCTTCTGTCAGGAGCCAGATCCATATTGTACTTGTAGTGTTTGATGAAAGCGTCAGATAAATCTTGGAAACTCTTAACGCGAGACTGGTCCAAAGTTAAATACCACTTGGAAGAAGCACCCTTCAAACTATCTTGGAAGCAATGAATCATCAGTTTATCATTCTCAACATGGGCAGCCATTTTGCGATAATACATGATCAGATGACTCTTAGGACAGGTGGCACCTTCATAACGATCGAAGTTCGGAGTTTTGAACTTCGGGGGAATAACCAAACCCGAGACCAAACAAACATCCCTTGCAGCAGTCCCAAAAATTTGATCACCCTCTACTTTTTTCAATCTCTGGACGATGGTGTTTACTTCCTCACGAAGCTTATCATGTTTCTCATAACCTTCAACATTCTCATCAAGATTATCAAAAATTGTCTCATCGAAATACGGTTGCGCACGGGTGTGTACAACAGGTGGTGCAAAGATAGGAGCCCCCCTAGAAACTTCAGAAAATAGAGGCACGGCTTGCTGAACAGGCTGATTAATCGGAACAGTGGCTTGAGGAGGCACAAAACCGGGAGCAAGACCATAAGGTGGGTCCCTTGCTACGGTCACACTTGGTGGAGGGTCCACAGTAACGCCGGTAATCTCGGAAACAACAGTGGGCTGGGTATCCATCTTAGCATTCATGACATGTAACAATTCCATCATACGCCCCATACCCCCTCGAAGGTCTTCAAGTTCATTGCTAAGGCGATCAATCTCTTTTGCCTGATCCTCCATTCTTTTCCGAGTTTGAGCTCTGGTGTTGTACTGGTGCCGAGAACTCAGGGTGACGAAACTGGAAGGCGAGAGAACCGAACATGAGAAAATGGAAGACACATGCAATGCAAGAAAGTAAATGATGCTATGATGCAAATGAAGATTTCGTGGAATTCAAACATTTATGAATGTCGTGGGGTACCAAGGAAATCTTTTTCTTGTTTTTTCATTTATTTTTTTTTTATTTATGGTATCCCGCGGTATCCATAAATGATATTTGAGCTCCATGAAATACAATGCAATGAGATGCTTTATGGATGCAATGCATGAAAACACACAAAGTCCTAGGTTAAAGGAACGTGAGCGGAGTCAAGGTCTACCCATCCCGAAAGGAGTGTACTATAGGTTAGTTGTACCTGCCGAACAAGGTTCTACAAAGTGCCCAAAGTCATCAGCCCATCTTTCGGATATTATCAACCTTCCGACTGACTCAGGGGTTAATAATATTCTCAAGAGAACCTCTTTTGAGTGTAGTATCGCGTAGCAGCCGTTGTAAGATTACTCCCACATAGCTCCCGCACTACGTCCTAAATAAGGCCGAGGTGGTGTTAAGGTACTACGGTCCTCAATATCACAGACTCCAATCGACCATGGAAAAAGTTTTCGCGATTACTCGTTCAACCGAACCATTTTCGAAAAGGTCTCAACTGAGCGGTGATTCTCGAATCAGCTTGGTCGGGATTCACTCCCTATAAGCCTCATCGAATATATCCCCATCCTATAATAATGTCACTAGTCCGGGCGTAGGACTTATCTCACAGCACAAGGAACAGTCCCACCATGAAAGCATAAATATATACATGTAAATGAATAATAACACAGATAGTAATAAATATGAACAAGTTAGGGATAACCCTCAAAAGTTTAGAAAAGTCCCCAGTGAAGTCGCCATTTTCTGTTGCGGTGGAAATAGGATATCAAACTATTAATGAGTTTGAATCGCAATTCAATTCACAACCGCTCTTTGATTTATCCGAAGGAAAAGGTCAAAAGAGGGAAAACCTATTTTTGCATCATAAACACAATGCGGGGAAAGATCTAGGGTTCGGGGGTTGGTTAAATTTAGGGAAGGTATTAGCACCCTAAACTTCTGTAGTACTCTACAGGAACCTTTTGTTCAGATGTTTACTATTTGCTTTATTCATTTGCTTAAGGTATATGTACAAAGGGATTAAAAGTGAGAAAGGAGACCTAAGGGGTTAATTCTAAGTTTACTCGGCAAGACATCGCATCTTGTGCCTACGTATCCTTTCGGGAGTGGAATCAGAGTAATCGTAGTTCCCCTCAAAAGGGAGGTTAGAAACTTCTTGACTGTGGTCAAGGTCTCAAGGGGAATAAACGCATCTTAAGGACACGCTTACGTGGAGTGTAGAAACTCCAAATCTCTACGTTGAAATGTTAAGTTGTAATTAGGGTTAAATTAGGGATTCCACGGCGGGAAACCCTAAAATGAGCGCGGCGGCTCTTTGACCTAATGCTAGGGGTAAGATTGTAATCTTGTCTGCGGCGAGACATTTATGGAAATTAGGGTTTTTGAGGTTGTAAGGGTTGAGGACTATTGACACGGCGGTCAAAAGCTAGACCTAATTTCTTCGGCAGTGTGTGCAATGTGACAGAAATATTGATAAATGCGTGGGGTGATTGAGTTATGCAAACAGGGAATAAAGACAGCAGTTAAAGCCATACAAACAGAAATTTAAAGGCAGAAACTTAAAGCGCGATTATTGGTTCGCGAGGTTACATATGAGAAGCAGTTACAATATAGTAATGAAATAAAATGAGATAAGTAATGGTAAATGTAATGAGCTGCAAAATGAACAAATGGCGTTAGTGGGCAGAGTTAAGCGGTGATCAAATGGGATGCAAATTTGAGATTTTATTATTGTTTTATTTAAAAAAATCTTACATAATTTAATGTTAGCTTGCAAAAGAAATTTAATTTAAAAATAATTTACTCTTTTAAAAAGGTTTTATTTTTATATTTTTTTAAGAAAAGTTTTTCCTATTTTATTTAAAAAAGGTTATTACTTATCCTTAATATTTATATTTTAAAAAAAAAGATTTTTTTTTTTAAATTATAAAATTAAAATGTTATATTTTAAAAAAGATTTTTTAAATTCTAAAATTAAAATGTTAAAAAACGGTTTTTAAAAAACATAAAACAAATTTAAAAAAACAAGACAACATAAAATAAAAAAAGGGGGGGTTGGGCCGGTAACCACACCCGGACCCAACCCGGTTGATGGTTAAACAAAAGAAAACATTTAGTGTTCTGGGAACCCTAATGTTTCGCGGCGCCGTTTACATCTTCTTCTCCTCTCTCGTCTTTCCTCTTCCTCGCGACTCCCTCGATGCTCTTCATTCTCCTCCATAGCCTGAAATCAAACACAAATAGGGTGAGGAAAATATCTCATAGCTCACTTTTATGGTGAAACGGCCGGTGATGTGTAGAACTGAGGCCCAAAGTTGATTGCCCGCCGTTTGTAGTGAACGGCGAAGGCGATCTCCTCGTCGGTGCTTCGCTCGTGGTTTTGTGATGTTCGTATGTTGATGAACGGCGACGATGATGAGGGTACCGGTCCCTCTGAGTCTCGGCCGTTAGGGTTTCTTTCGTTAGGGCTTTCGCGATTTCGTTAGGGTTTCTGCGATCCTCCCTCTCTCGCGGCTACCAGTTATCCTCCTCTTTTCACAGGTGGTATCTTCCTTTTTATAACTAGCTTTTGGGCCTTTAATCCGTGTGGATTTGTGCTATTTTTGGCTGGGATTTGATTCCGAATGATTTTGTTAGATTTGATTTTGTTTTGATTACGATTGGATGCTTTCTGATATGAATCTGATACTGATTGAACTCTGTTTCCTCTTTTAGGGTTTGATTGGGGTTTCCAGCTGATATGATTCTTCTGATTTGATTCGGAGCTTTCTATCTTTAGAACTCTGTGATTGAATATTACATGACCCTATTCGATTTGTTTAATAATCTGAACTGATTTGTTTTGATCTGTTTTGAAACTTTCCATATCTGATCGGCCTTGACTGAACTTCATCTTTTGGATTTCAACTGGATATCGTTTTTTGGTTTATCTGATGTGGTTTGTTTGGATTCATGCTTTGCAGATGCTTCTGATACAGGCAACTCTGTCATGTATTTGGATATCTGGTTCCATCTGATGCAATGTTCTTTGACCTCTGGTCTTCATTTTGGATACTGATGCGAACTAGATTATTTGATGATGATGACCTGCTTTCATTCAGTTGGGTTATCAGTTGGAATACTTACTTTTCTTCTTTTTCTTCTTTCAGGACTGATATTGTATTGATCTTTGCCGCCGGGAAGAGTACGCGGTAATGATGACGTTTGTCTGAACCATTTGGAACAGGATACTACAACCCTGACTTGTGATTATATTTTTGCTTCTGATTGAATTGGTGATGATGATTTGGGCTATGATGTTGTTTGTTGCTCGTGTTGTGAGCAGAGTGGCATGTTGGTTTGTCATGATGACCTGCCATCGTTAATTGCTTTTTCTGGTATGATGTTATGCTGTGATTTGGCTGTTTGCATTCTGAACTGGTTCGGTTTCACTCGTGAGTATGGTTTGATAACTTCTCTTGATATCATTCACGTTTCGGTGACTTGTTTGTTGGGGCAATGATGCTCATAACTGAGCCCCTGTCTGCGCTATGCTTTGTGCTGCAACTTGGTGTACATTCTTGTGACTTGCCATCCGAATTGATTGAAGCTTGCCCCTAACTGACAACCTTTGGTACATTTTTTGATGCAGCTTGATACGGCTTGTTTGGGTACTTCATTCTTCTTATTCTGTTTGAACTTGCTGTTACCCTTTTCTTTGGATCCTGTTGGGGCTTTCTGTTACGACTGATTTATAGGATGTTTTCTTATGGCCTTTTGCGCATGAATTTGCCTTCTGATATATTGTTTTGATGCAGTTTGTGTTTGGTGTTCTGTTTGGACTTGGTTTTCATGACATCACCTATATGGTTCAGCATTGATATTGCTCATGAATTGTTTAGGTTTTGAGTTCCCAATTCTGAATCTGATATTGATGCGTTTGTGGCTTTTCAGGTGTTGGAAATTTCGGAACCAAAGCGAATCAGACCTGCCGGCATCCGGGTCTGAGTCCAAACTTGCCTATGTTGCCTTATTCTCGTATCAGTTTGGAAATCCAATCGCGGCAAAACGAATTAGTCCCGCTTCTTTTATTACTTCTATCTCTTGGATGTCCCGTACCGATAAGAACAGGTGTTACCTGATCTGACGCCCACGGCGCGGATCGGTAACGGGGGTAGGACGCAGCTTCGGTTGTGCCACTCCCGGCACTCGATGATGACATTGTTCTGAGAGTGTCAAAAACAACTTCTAACATTTCTTTTTCTATATTGTTTGTTCTGTTTTGATGTGCAGGTGAATTTGGAGATTCTGCGGAGGAGCTTAAAGACATCATGAAGACACTTAGGAATTTTTAGGATTTAGGATAGATACTTATTGTAAATGAATCTTCTTGTAAACCAAGTTCAAATTCACTTATCCATTTGTAAATTATAAATATTTATGAAATAAATATTCATATTTACTTTCTCAATTGTAAATTCAAAGTATCCATAAATAACAATTCAGAACCATTTAAATTCCCTCTTGAGTTGTAACTTATAAGTACTTATGAACACAAAGTTCAAAAATATTTAAAACTTACTTCTCCTTTGCCTTTTATAAATGATATCCCGCCATATGATTATATCCAAACAAATTCAAATTAAAATCTCGTTGATCACATCACTTCTCAAAATAACCTTAACAGTATCCACTTCCTTTTCAACCCAACTTCATCTTATTAAGAGGAAACAAAACTGTTTAGAAATGTTTCAAAATCAAACAAAGCACGGCCCCGAGTCCAATCATATTTCTGACAAAACATACCGGCACCTTGACCCAAGTGGCAAATAAATGCCTCAGAACTTAATAACAGCCCGTTTTTAAGGAATTAGCAGAATTTGCGTAAAATGACCAAAATACCCCTGGAACCAAATCTGCAAAACAAAACACCTCCATAACTTGTTAGTGGTTAGCAAATGTACATATGAGATGATATGCGAAATGACTGACTAAATATAAGGGTAAAATTTGGGGTATTACACTCATAGACTCTGCTATTGCTCTTTCCCAAAGAAGATTTCCCTTCACGGTGAATTTTACTCCAAGCCTTGTCCAATCTGATCAGGGTCTCACTGTCAATCAAGCCGGTGAAATACAGAGATTCATGTATTTCTTCTTCCTTCGGAGGTTCCCTTAGAGCATAACCAAATTGCCTCACTGCAAGAGCTAGATTGTAGTTAATACCACCATTTCTTCCAATCTAAGGGACATTAGGGAAATCCCCACAGCTAGATATTATCTCCATACCCAAGAAGTCTGGGTTAAACCATACAATGTCCTCAGAAGTTAATCCCATAAGCCTCTCTGACCAATCAGCGGTGTCTGAGATGTCTACAAATGGACCAGACTTAGGAAGATGACTCGTAAACCATATATACAGGAGAGGTACACAACAGGAGACATTCTTACCCCTCCTATTCTCATTCTTGTAGTGCACAGAGTGATACACATCTTCTAAGAGTGTCGGCACAGGATTCTTCGAGACAAAAATATGGAAAGCATCCAAGTCCACAAAGTCTGGAATGTTTGGGAATAGTATTATACCGTATACGCAGAGTGCCAAAATAGCATTGAAAACAACCCAACAACCTTCTTTTGCAAAATGTTAATCTCTACCAACCAAGAATGGCAATGGGAAACCAGACATTCCATTCCTCCTAACCATCTTCCCTTCCAACTCAGAAGCATCCAAATGAAGTGAACTTGCAAGCACAATTAAGTTAGGCTCTGCTTCAAAATGATAGAAAGGCATCTGATCCAGAATAGGAGCTCCTAACAACATGGAAAACTCCTCTAGAGTAGGCATCAATACATAATCAGGGAAAGCAAAACATCTCAGCTGAGGGTCATAGAACTGAAGCAAGGTGTGAAGACCTCCTAACTCAAACACTGAAGCTTTACAGACACAACCCAAAAGCTTCCCATACTCTTTCTTAAACTCTTCCATCACAATGTGATCAGTAGCAGAAATCAAACTGAGTAGAGACCATATATCTGGTGTTGGAAACTTATACACAACTGTCTTCTTCAAACAAGCCTCCATGTCAGCAGGGGATTGGTTTACTAGAATCAAGAGAAGAATATGCACCTAAAACATAAATACATGTCAATGTTAATATGCAAATGCAACAGGGGATCAAGATTGTTGTGCTGTTGACGGAGATGAACCAGCGCTTCGCTTTGGCTAGAACACAACAATGACATAAGGAACCCACTTTATCAAGGATCAAAAGTTCACACTGAAAAGAAAACCAGGTAGGTTGAAGGTCAAAGTTTCCTGCATAACCCTCCCCACTCACAGGTATGAACCTATCTCTGATAAGGTCTGGCATCCTATGCGGTCATCAGTGTTACAGACTTTCGAGAAACAATGATACGTTCACCATTTCTGGTTTGGCATCATAGTCTAATGAAGCGGCCTCACTTAGCTGACTTCCAAATGATCGGTCCCCAGAGTCGACAATCCTTAGATCCAACATCCTCTCAACTGTCCGAAACAGACTGGAAAGATAGTCATCAAAGAGAATCTCGTCTGAGCGCGAATTTCGTGAAAACTAGTGCATGCCAAACATACAGGTTCATCACTACTTTCCAATTCTAATGCTATGGTTATTCTCAAGCCTGGCTTCTGGCTTATCACACAGTGGGACATTCCCACCCAACAGCACAACAATATGATAATATAAAATGCTGAAAATAAAATGCAAATGCAGTAATGTACAATATCCAATTGGATTACGTCTCTACTAAAGAGGTTATGATGAGGGAGGATTTAAAGTCTCTATATCAGGGACTTGGTTATGAAGAAAGGTTCGACCCTGGTGAAGTGTCGTCTTCGTTATAAAGGAAGAAGCTAATTGACACATGTGCTATTGCGAGTACGACTAAGGAAAGAAATATTTAGTAAGGGCTGAATCCTTGGGGAATTCTTTTTTTACATGTGTGCTTGCACTTTTCATATAAAACTGAAAAGGTGCAAATGGTTTTCTCTATTGCCTTTGCTCAAGGCATCAAACCTAGTCTTGTTGGATGGGCAATTACATATTTCTCTACACCTCTTGTACCCTCATCTATTGTCAATGCTATTGCAGTTTCCTCCATGGTTTCCTTGGTTACTCCTACTACCACCACTCTAATTGTAGAAGATCATCCCCTGCCTTCTACTGCTCAAGAATATAGTGGAAGGGATCGAGACTAATTCCATTTTTGAGGAAGGGACTCATAAACGTGCATGTCTTTTTATGGGTGTTGCTTTAGGGTCGACTACTCATTTGCTTAGATTGTATTCCATTATTCCTGTCTAGATCCCTCACACTCCTGAGGAATCCGTTGTCACGGTGTTCAAGGAATATTTGGCATGTGCCTAAGATGAGACTTTTCTCTGAGGCCACTTACTACACTTACAAGGCAGATTCTCTATTTTCCTTAGTTGTTGTAGGTCGGGGTGACATCCTAGCTATGGGTAATCCTTCTAAGGATAGAGATATCTATAAGGGTAAGTATGAAGACATGGAGCATAAATTCTCTAACTTTCTAAAGGAAACAACCTCTCTCTAGGAGAAAGTTAGTCGTGTTAAGGCTTTCCGAGAAGAGGCAAAGGTCCACGACTCCCTTTCCACCTTTTTGTCCAAATTATTGAGCTAGAGTCTTCCCTCGAAGTAGAGTGGAGCGACATCAAAAGATATCCACTATTATTATTGAGGTGGACCATCATGCTAAGAAGGATTGAAAACTGCTTTAACAAGAGAAGGAGTCACATGTTGAGGATCAAAGAGCATATGATGACCAAGTGACAACTTTGAAAAAGAGGGTTCAAAAGTCTCTTTATCAAAACTTAAGAAGGTTTATGAAGCTCCGAACTAGACAGTGGATCATGCTAAAGTATTTTGCTCAAATCTTCATATCCCGGTTGGAAAACTAGATCCTTAACAAGCTGCTATGGACAACGCTTTGGTGAACGACTCGGGCAAAACACCTTAGATCAAGGAAGCATGATTTCCTTCTCATTCTCCTTTTCCTTTTTTCCTTAATGTTGGTTAGGCTTTCATGCCTTTGCAAATGAAAATATTTTAAATAATTTTCATCCTAGATCCGGAGGGACCTAACTTCCTCTAAAGTCGGTGTTTCATGGTGTTGCATCGCTGCGAAGAGGGGCAGGCAAAGACAGAAGAGTCGCCACCATTTGTTATTTATCCCAAAGAGAGGGAAAGGAAACGATCAGAGAAAACCTACGAAAAGGGAAAAGACAGGTCATCACAACCAAATCTTGGGTTCGGGAGTCGGTTACACAAGGGGAAGGTATGAGCACCCCTCACGTCCGTTGTACTCAACGGGATCCACGTTTGTTGTCTATCTAAAAGTGTGTTAATCTATCAAGGGATGGCTCACGGGGACAAAAGAAAAGAAAAGAGACTCGATAGAGCATTGCCGCTCTATGCCTACGTATTCACTCCTGCAATGGGAAAGTCAAAGTCAACGTAGTTTGAAAAACTACGGGTGAAGGGGGGAAGGTTGCTCGCCAAGACATCGCCGTCTTGTGCCTACATATCCTCGTTTGGTACGAGAAATCAGAGCAAACATAGTTCGGGATGACACGACCACAGGTTGGTTCAAGTGTTTTAACTGAGTAGGGTTAAATAATGGTTCCAGCAGTTAGGGACGATTCCTGTTTGCGGTAGAGCCAAGACTTAACACACTCTTTCTGAAAATGATTTCCCAAATAATCCTGAAGGATAAAAAGGTTTAATGTTTTGTTTTGTGTTTTTTATGAAGAAGTGAATTGAGTTAAGTTTGTAACTCATGTTGCACTAAAGACTATGACCCTGAGTTGACCAGATGACACCCTAATTCCATTTCCTTTGACCATGCCTTTTTGCAGGTGAAATGAATGCTCAGATAAGCTCCACAATGACCTCCAAGGTACTCAATGTGCTTCTTAATCATATCCTATCCAAAATAATGACCTCATGAATCCCTGATGATCCTCTGTTGATCCCCAAGATAAGAGACAACAAACACACATCAACCTTTCCTTCTAAGGAGATTTGACAACCTTATGATGATGGCACACATTTGATGATCTGGATAATTACCCTTGCTTGAGCTTGAAACTAATGAGACTCTTCTCTTGAATGGCACATCACTCTTAATCCCCTGTTAAGAACAATGTTATGTAAATGCAAAATGCTAAAATGAACTAAAACATAAGCTAAGAAAAGGTTGGTCAAATTTTAGGGTACAACACGTGGGAAATTAGATTTCTTAGATGCTTCTTCACCTAATTCCTCTTCATCTAGTTTAGATTAGGTATATTTTATTATTCCTTGTATTACTTCCAAGTGAAGCTAAGAAACTAACTGGCTAAGACAACCGAACAAAGTTAGGGAGCCTTCCTCCCGTATGCTCTTTTTGGACAAGGATGTGAGCTTTGTTATTCCATAAGAGAAAGTTGTTGCGACTGACAAAAAATCAGAGTCGCCATTATCCTTTATTCTTCATAAGATATAGGAAAATGATGATAAAACCTAAAAAGTAAAAGGTGAAACTCTAAGGTTCGGGAGCCAGTTAAGTGAGTGGAAGGTGTTAGACACGTGTCATACCCCAAATTTGTCCTACCTTTCTTAGCGTTCTATGTGTAAGATCATCTGGACATTGGCCATGATCTTTTGAGAATTAGATCATATGATCTTGTGTGTGTGTGTGTTTATCATGACTAACCAGTTTGTGCAGGTGCATTAAATTTCAAGTGAAGATAGTACTCATTATCCTCAAAGTTTCTCAGAAAATTCAGAGTATACCCCCAAAAATTAGGGTTTTCTTTCCATTGGTATTGAGCATGGTCATTTGAGGACTAATTAGGGTTTTGTGGTGAGTTGCAAGTGGTATCTTTATTTCTTAGGGCATGGCTTTTGTATCAAGTTTATCTTCGAACATGCGAGTAATAAAGGTTAAGCTTAATTCGATAAAGACTTTGTTCTTATCCATGAGGTCGAATCATTATTTGTCTCCTTTTTTATATCTTAAGTGAAAAAGTTTGAATTTTCTTGTTAGAAGTTTGTGATCCATGCGCTTTGAAATGGTAAAGTTTGGATTAAAAAATCTTGAATCGAGTTTAGGCAAAAAAATTCAAATTGAAGTTCAAGATTCATGTTCTTTACAAAGTTCAAGTGGATTTATCATGTTTTAATTGCAAGTCCAAATTCAAGATTCATATTCAAGTTATAATTTCAAAGAGGTTTTTGTGTATCATTTAAGTTGGTATCCAAATGGGATTACGCCATAAACCATCAAGAGTTTTAATTCAAAGGAGTTTTGGCATGATTAAATTTAAGGATTCATGTTATCACGAAAATTCAAGATTTTTAAGATTGAATTCCAAGATTTAAGGTGCAAGATTCATGTTTTTCATAAGACTCAAGTTGAAACTCAAAATCCAAGTTGTTATGGGATTCAAGAACGTTCAAGAAATTCATGAATTCAAATCAAAATTTGAAGTTGGATTCATAAAAGGTGTACCACAATTCAAAGACTAAGACCAAATAATTCAAAATCCATCCAAAGAAATTTACAAGTTCAAGTGAATAAGGTCCAAGCTACCATATTTTTACATTCACAAGACCAAACCAATTCCAAGAAACAAAAACCGTTTCAAATTCAATCCATATCCAAATTTCAAGTTTCGTGATTTCAAGATTCAAGATCAAGATCCATTCAAGATTACTTCCCAAGTTGCAAATAACATTCATCATGAGAAGTACAAATTCAAAATAATCAAAACGGTTTCTCTTACAAAGTTCAAAGTACAAAGGGTCCAAATTACAAAGTACAAGATATAATCATAAACTAAAGTTCAAATCCTAAACTCCTTGCTAACTACATGCTCTATGCCATGTCCATGATTCAATATTCATAACTTCATTCCTACAAAACAAAACCATTTGCCAAAAAATTCCACATTTTAAAAGGAACAAAATTCATTTTTTTTTCATGAATGTTCAAAGGACTTATGAACCTTATCAAGGTGTACTCACATAAGAAGTTCATCATGGAATTTGAGAAAACCAGCTCGGTCATTCTTATTACCACTCGATTTGGATGGATGTACCAAGAAAGGTTACTCTTTTGTGACAATGATTTGAGGGGGAAGACTTTGAGAAAGCAACTAAATTGAACCTCATCCATGTATGTATGTGGACAGAGAGTTCTCATAGCATACTTGCTAAAATGAATCGCATAATTGGCTTCAGATTTTCATTAGAAAAATGGCAAGTTTTCTCACATAATCAAAGCAAAAATCAAACGAATTTATCAACTTTCAAAAAACAGTGCTCGAACATAATGAATTGAAAGGAGAAAGTTTTTAAATCACAAAATATGTTCAAGACAGTTTCATTTCTTTCCAAAACATACATGAACGTATCCCATTGGAAAATGAAATTTATCGGTCACATAAGGCAAATATCAAACATAGTCCAAACGCAATTATTTAAAAATCAAGAATTCAATGCTTATAGCCTATATAAAGGACAATACACAAACGATTGAAGAGGACACAAACGAGTAACAAAAGAAACAATTAGAAAATTACCGCACACAAAGCATGAAGTGAAGATATACACGAAAAAATCATCGGGGAGAGGTATTGCAGAAGAATCACATACATTCCATACACAACATCATCAGTACAAAACCCAAACTCAGTGACACAAGAAGCATAACTAAACACAACATCAACAATTCATAAAAGCAGAACAACATGCATAGCACGACAACGCACAGAAAGAAGAAGCCGAAAGATTTCGAATTATACCTCTAATCATTCTTCAGGTAATCTTCATATTCCTTTCACCTTGCATAGTTTGAACTGTGATAATCCTAACTTTGTTGCGAAATAGATTCAATTGCAAACTCAAACTGCGACGAAATCGAAGCTACGAATCGAGAGTGAGAAAGTCGAAGACGCATTAGTTAACCCTCGCCGCGACTGACGCAAGGCCATGATGTGGCAGGATTCGTACCAATCGCTGTTGGTAGTTTACGTGCGAGGAAGAACAGAATGAACTGAAATTCTGGTATGCAGATCTCACATGTCCCAAGAACATTGATTTCTGCTCAACAAGGACGAGGACAGACCATGACCAATTTAAATTTCTTTAAATTGTCTCAATGTCATGACCAACATCAAGACCTCTGTTGTGACATCTGCATGCTGACAGACTATTTATCTAAACATTTAAATTGTGCAGAATTGTAAATGCTGAAAGATAAATAACACAGTAATTATTTACCCAGTTCAGTGCAACATCACCTACATCTGGGGGCTACCAAGCCAGGGAGGAAATTCACTATTAGCAGAATCAATTCAAAGTCAAACAACCAGTTTGCACTTCTCACTTAATCTTTACCCAATGCAATTTCAGCCTAGAGACACTCTAGTACCTGAGTATACCCACTCACTCCCCCTCAATTACACAATAGTGATTTTAATACACAATTACACAACAGTTATGGAGATACACTCCAAACACACACCATGATCTTGCTTCACAGCTTTGATCAAGTGAGACACACTCTTGCTTAAAAGCTTTGAGTGACATAATGAACACAACAGTTCATACATAATAACCAAAGCAATTATATAACCTACAATTGCTTGGCACACAAGGAATCCTAAGACTCTTAGACACACGTGAATAGAAAACCTCTTCACTCACAAATATGTCTACCACAATGTATCAAAAGATACAAAGGGTGACTTACACACAAGGGACTCTCAAACCCTAGACCTTTATTTTACACTCTGGTTTTTCTTGATGTGAGTGATTGTTTTCTTCTGCTTCTGCTCCTCCTTTTATAGTAGTGCAGACTGGGCTTGGGCTGTTTAAAAGTAACAAACATTAGGTTTAACAAAGTAAAACGAATTTCCATAAATCAAGGTGCTGTCAAATTAGATCACAGTAGCTTCATGTTATGTCCAGCCCTGACTAGAATCTCGCCTGAGATAAATAAGAAGCCATAACAGGTTTCCTGAAATTTAGCCTGAGATATATCAGGTATTATAACAGAAAAACAAACCCTGCCCGTCTGATGTCATACGATCAATGTCATAACATTGGTCATGACATTCAACTTCACTTAAACTTGCTTTCCAACTTTCCCTGCTGAACACTTCTGCAGAATCTTCTTCATGACAGTAGAAACAAATGTTTTATAGTTCCCTAAAAAGTATCAAAGATCCTTTTTATGAACACACATTAAATATGCACTTTGTTCCTAATGATTCTTTTTGGCCTGTACATACTGATGAGGAATGTCCAACAGTACCAAAACATTTATGTCAAGAGATATAACATAGCAGCCCCTGCTGTACCAGACATTGATGTCATGACATTCAGTATGACACCATGACAATAGTTCTGTCATCAGCTCCTGCTAGCTCCTTCTGCATCCATGACAGCAGTTTTGTCATCTGCTCTTGTTAGCTCCTGCTGCACCAGATGTCATGATATTGGTAATGACATCCTGTTCACAACACATGACAACAGTTCTGTTATCAGCTTTTGCTAGCTCCTGTTGCACCACTACTCCTGCTGTTTCTCACACATGACAGTAGTTCTGTCATGACAACAAATGGATGTCGTGATGGAGTCACGACATTCAACATGACATTCTCATTAATACACTCCACAGTAGTTCTGTCACCACAGCAGATTGAGATGTTATAATATCCTGCTTAACATCAGTGCAGGATCATGTTTTACCAAAATTCAGTCAATCATAGAACCATGGAACTAACAATCGCCCCCTTTGGCAAATTTTGGCTAAAACAACTTATCAGGGCAGCAGCAGTAGTTTTTCCAGTCTCACACACTATCATGCTCCCCCTTGATAGTTGCACCAGATAAACAACACTTTACTCCCCCTTGGTTTAGTCAAAAATTGACAAAACTTGGAGTAAGTGTACATATATCAACCAGAGATAAACTCACACACTAAATCAGAAGCATCATGCTTCAATGCAGGATTCAGTTGTCCTCCAGTCATCTCACCAAGAGATTCACAGGCTGCTTGACCTCTACTAAAGATTGCACCACTTCAGCACCAATCCATTGGACAAAGCCTTTTAACATAGCTGGATACAGCAGCAACAACTCCACAGGTCATCACCAGACAACCATCGAGAGACCTAGACTCTCATGTAGCTCCCTCAGAGACACAATGTTCAGACACCCTGTCTGACATTCCAAAAATTATTCTTAAGCACTTTAAGAAATAATTCTTTTATCCAATATCCTGCTTTATCAATCAGACTGTAAGCACCAAGGCATGGACTACCTCTCCTCTTGTCCAGATCCACCAGTAGCTGGGATACACAACCATGCTTCATCATGATGAGAAACAGTAAGAACTCCTCATAGATTTATCCTCTGAACCTAGTCATTGGATCTTGAGTTCTTGCCTTGTCTGAAGCTGCACCTTCAAGAGTGACACTTTTTTCATCACTAATTAAGGGATAATCAATTAAATACTTGCCGCACGTAAAAATTGATTTTAAATCCCCAATTTGAGACACACGTATTCTCATCAGTGGTCCAAGGACACAAGCTTGCCTGAGCTTCAACAGTCTTTGTACTCAGCTTCATATTAGCATCATGTAGCTGCACATTAGATAGGTGCATAGCTCCCCCTGTCATACATAATCAGTACTCCCCCTAAGAGAGAGAACTCAATTACATGAAGACTCTCTTCATCATCATCTTCATATTCACACATTGCAGCTTTTCATTCCTTGATTCACTGATAGCAGAAGAGTTACAGGATAACTATCTATAAGATCTCCAAAATGTCAGGGTAAAGGTCCTTCCATCTACACAGGATTAGAGCTAATGATGTCTTGATCTTTATCTTCACCAGACACACTTGGATAGAGGCCTACAAACTTGACTGGATCCATGGACAGAACCAAAAGGAAGGCACTTGTCATGTTCACCATGAGCTTGGAGCAGTAACCCAATGTCAATACATCTTGTCTGACATTCTATCTTCAGAAAATCCCAAACTATTTGAAACCACAAACAATCTTGGTACATAAATGCATTTTTGCAGCAACACATCCTAGTTAGAAGTATAACTCCCCGTATCAAGGGTAACCAATGCACGTGAATGGAAAACATAAGACGCATCTTCATGTCTTCAAGAACTCATTCTATGTTCAACATACAAGTTGAACGCATTCACTTACCGCTTGAACCACAAGCAAAAAGTACACTCATCAAACAAAAGTTCTCCCCATATCTTTGATAAAAACTGCTCCAAGGTCACCACATTATATCTCAAGACTCCCTTCAAGCTCATACAGTGAGAGGGTATCAACCTGCTCCACTTCTTTCTAGAGCTTAGGATGGATCTCCCATACTCCAAAACATTCTTTACCTCATCATTCTCCCGTATAATGGGTTAGAACACTTCTGAGTCGCCTAGTTACTTGATTACTTCCATATGCCACATCCGGATGCAATCAGCCAATGATCCACTCCAGTCTTGTATAATGTCTTCACATCATCCTCCAAGACAGTCCTTTTACCTTATCATTCTCCCGTATGACAAGATAGAGTACTTCTTAGATGTGAATCACAAGTTCCACGACAGATCTTCAAGTCCTTTGCCAAGGAAACCCAAACCATATCCACTGGTTCTTTATCTGCCCACAACTGGACTTACTTCTTCCTAGTAATCTAACTGAAGATCTTCAGAGAACACAGCTCCACCAGCTTGATCAAATACATCTCCAAAAGAAGGTAATCTTCCATACACAACTTAGGGCTTCTACCACAAGCTCCAATATATGAACAGAAAAAGATCCTCCTTTGGTCTTCAACCAACTACCGTTCTGCACAAGAGTAATTAGTTCCAAGCATGAATAGTCCTAGAACCTTCTGTGGTCTTCAAATAACTACCCTTCTGCACAAGAATAGTTTCCTAAAGGCACACTACTTAAATAGCCAAATGCCACTGTTTGGTTATTCAGCATCTTTTAGAGCTCTAGAGAATCTGCTAATCCATCAGGCCACTTTGATCTTCAAATTCTTCTTTCTCCAAAGCAAGGCATCTTCTCCTTCACACAGCTCTCGCAAACTGCATGAGATGAAGCATTAATTCTATTCATACTTGAGAAGATCACTTTATCTTTAAATGTTGTGCCACAACATCACTTAAGGCCTTGAATTTTCTGCTTGATGTCACAACTTCAGTTAAGAAATGCAGCTGGAGAGTTCAGGCTTTCATTCTGCCACTTAGAATAACCTCATCACTCTGCCAGACGGAGTACATAGACTTGAGATTGAGTATACCACCTCCATCTTGCTTTATTGGACCACAACATATTGCTTGAAATTCACTTTCTTCAGGAACTCCTCTTAAGAGAAACCAACCGTGCCAAGGCTTGATTCTTCAATGAGGAAGGGGTCACAAAAGAAATCTTTACACAAGGATTCCCGCTTTCCTTAAGTAGAGACTTCTTCAGAAAGTCAGAGATATCTACCACTTATCCTTGACCTCCAAGATGTGCAAGGTCCCATGCTCCTATGCTTTTAGATCAGAAATAAACTGACCCAAGCAGTGCTATTACCATCACCATATTCTAGATACATTTCTTTCCAGGAAACTTTCTAGATAAAGATCAGATACTTCTAGTAAAAACTAGAACACACCTGCTGCACTCCAATACTCAATGTCTTCTTCCTTACTCCCATCAGCACTACATTCTAGCCTAAGTTTCTTGCCAAGAACCTTACTAGACTGAAGCCAGATCCTACCACACATGTGCATGGTACCAAGATCATCAACTCTATCTCCTTTGATATAGTGATTCACTTCATGAATCAACAGAATTCTGCACATTCTCTGCTGATGGAATGTCTCAACATCTGGAAGAACATCTGATCCTTGAAGTAGACCAAATCAAGGCCTGACACTTGTGCACCAACTGATGAGACACCTTGATCAACTAAGGATAATTCATTAAATATTTGTAAATATCTCAAATAGAAATGAATCTTAAATCCTTAAAAATCCTTCTCTGAACTTCATGGATAACCAATTGAATACTTGTACATTCCATAAATAACAATTGATCTTAATTTCACACAACTTGTTGAGAAAACAATGTACACTTCAGCAATACCAAATGTATTCTTTAGTTGAAAGATCTTTACTGTTGAACCTGCCTATGACTTCCTCTTAATACCCAAGCTTTACTCTTGCTTTAATCCAACCTTTCAATCACGGGGTCAATATATAATACCAATCAACTCTCTTTATTCCATTGCTCCCGACGTTGGAATGACTAGAGCTTCGTTGATATCTCCAAGAATAGCATGACCTTTAGAGTTCTTTCATCAGAAAACTATGCAGCGGAACCATTGAAAGAACATCTTCAACATGCCCTAACCAAGATGTCAGCACATCTACTAGGACATCACACAGAGGTAGCCACTACTCCTTTGGAAAAACATCCACCAGGTCATAGACACTCCTATATCAGAGGGCACATCAGCATGTACACAAACTCCTTTACAACCTCCTTCAACACTCCAAAAGCAGCAACTCAGACATTTGGCAAGTTCAGCAACTCAGCTGCAGCTTCTCCTTGTTCAAAACACCAGAAAGTATCTCTCAAGATCTCATCCAGAACAGACAGGATGTCTGCTCTGATACCAATTGAAATTCTGGTATGCAGATCTCATATGTCCCAAGAACATTGATTTCTGCTCAACAAGGACGAGGATAGACCATGACCAATTTAAATTTCTTTAATTTTCCCAATATCATGACCAACGTCATGACCTCTGTTGTGACATCTATGTGCTAACAGACTATTTATCTACACATTTAAATTGTGCAGAATTGTAAATGCTGAAAGATAAATAACACAGTAATTGTTTACTCAGTTTGGTGCAACATCACCTACATCTGGGGGCTACCAAGCCAGGTAGGAAATTCACTATTAGCAGAATCAATTCAAAGTCAAACAACCAATTTGCACTTCTCACTTAATCTCTACCCAATGCAATTTCAGCCTAGAGGCACTCTAGTACCTGAGTATACCCACTCACTCCCCCTCAATCACACAACAGTAATTTCAATACACAATTACACAACAGTTGTAGAGATATACTCCAAACACACACCATGATCTTGCTTCACAACTTTGATCAAGTGAGACACACTCTTGCTTAAAAGCTTTGAGTGACATAATGAACACAACAGTTCATACATAATAACCAAAGCAATTATATAACCCACTGTAATACCCCAAATTTTACCCTTACATTTAGTCAGTCATTTCGCATAGCATCTCATCTGTGCATCTGCTAACCACTATCAAGTCATGGAGGTATTTGTTTTGCAGGATTGATTCCAGGGGTATTTTGGTCACTTTACGTGGATTCCGTTAATTCTTTGAAGACGGGCTGTTACTAAGCTTTGAGACACTTGAGACACTATTTCTGAGGCCTTTATTTATCACATGGTTTGATTATATCAAGGCGTCAATCCGATGTGTTTGGTATCGAAAAGTTGTCAGACACAAATGGATTTAAGGTCCATTTCATCGCTCATGGTTTATTTCCAGAGCATTTCCGTTTCTGTTAATAAGGCGCAGTTTAATTGGGTATTATTGGATTGTTGCTCATACCATTTGGTCAGTGGAATTCAATTACGGGCAATGTCATCGTTGATGCTGAATCTGTTGTGATTACGGTGCATATCCGCGTTTGGTTAGAAAATGAGGGAATGATGTGGGAGAGAATATTGTTGGCTAGAATCTAAGTTGGAATGCAAGTGAATTTAGTCAGGTGATGAGGTTAAGACTACAAACAAGACAGGTGCATGAACAAGAATTTAAGTATCTTTTGAATATCATTCATGAATATTTATGGTTTATGACTAGAATAATGAATTTAAATATTTGTGGATTTATTCACAAATGTTTATAATTTATAACTAGAAATAAATGAATAAATTCAAGGATGAATGATCATGGATATATAGATGAAAATTTTGGAATTTTTATTTCATAAGGATATCAGTTTACAAAAGGAAGTGAATCATTTCACATTCGAGTTCATGGAAAATTGCTGTTTACAATAAGATTACATTTACAGATGTTACTTCTATCCTAAAAACCTAAATCATTCCAAAGACTTCCTTCAACCATGTTCTTCACGCACTATTCTTCCGATTACCTGCACAATGAAAACAAAGAAAAGCAGAAGAAAATGTTAGAAGAAATAATAGGACACCCTCAGAAAATCTTCATCATTGGGTGTCGGGAGGGCACGACCGAAGCCGCGTCCCACTCCCACTTCCGAACCTCAACCTCGGCTACCGGCCGGCAGTATCTGTTCATTGTGGGACAGCCGAGAAAGAGAGGTAAAAGAAGCGTTTTCGGGCCGAAATGATTTGCACAGCTGTGGATTCAAACGGATACACGTCAAGTAAATATTGCGGGGCACTATCAAGTAAATTCAAGCCAAGACACGAGTTCAGTTGCTGCCAACAGAATTGAAGTGGAAAGACTCATCACCGTCTACATAAAACCACAGTAGAACAACCGGAAATGGATGAAACGAAAGTGGATCACCAAAGCAAACCATACCAGAACCGAGCTAAACTGCATAAGAAACAATCCACTTATCAGTTCAATAAGATCAAGTGGTAGTTTAAATCCAGTTCAACTCAGAAAAAGCAGAACTAAGTTCATAAGAACAAATTCAATTCACAAGAAGAAGAACAAGTTCAGCATAGTTCAAAGAACAAATTCAATTCACAAGAAGAAGAACAAGTTCAGCGTAGTTCAAAGAACAAATTCAACTCAGAGAGAGGTGGTTAAGCACAATCTCAATACCAAGCATCAATTCCTTCACCTGTCAATACCAAAAAGGGATCAGTCGGTAATTCGAATGCAAGTGCGAACATGAGCCAATGTAAATCACAAGGCAAGGGAGAGGATAGAAAGAAGCTTCAGCCCTCAGTTTAATCATCATTGGGCGTGAGAATTCGAGTGGCTGGGAGAGCCACTGCCGAAGCCGTTACCAACTCCCTACCGAACGTCGAACTGCAAGCATCGGTAATTTCGTGCAAACTATCAACACACAATAGCAGTTCAGACCCTAAGGTCATCATCACCGCGTAACCTTCCCGGTGGCATGGATCAGTTCAAAGCACCCATTCTGAAATAAGAAGAAGAAAAGTAAGTGTGTTCCAATTGGTTTCCAAACTGATACAAGGGTGAAACAGCACAGCCAATTCGGACTCAGACCCGGATGCCGGCGGATCCGAATCGCGTTTGCTTTTGACGTTTTCCCACACCTGAAATTCACCAAAACAACATCAGGATTTCACAAAGTGATTGACCAAACTCAGAACAGAAAAATGAGTTACAAGCTACACGAACAGGCAACAAGGTCTTATGAACAAGCACATGAAATACAAAACAAACTGCATCAGACAACTAGTATCAGCACAGAAACAGCACAAATCATACCAGAAAAAGCAAGATAGGTTCATAATCATGCTCACGCATCAGTTCAAAGTAATCCTCAACCAAGGGTGCAAGTCACAATCAAACTGGAAAGTCTAAAGGCGAGACGGAGGGCTCAGTTCAGAACATCACTGCCCCGGCAAGTAAGTGTACCAGTCGCTAACATAGAAAAATCAGACAATGCAGCAGCAAGGCATGAATAACCAGAGATCAAACCAATATCAGAACTACATCAGTTCACAAGCCCAGAAATCATGTTCTGAACCAAATTCAAAAGAACACAGCAGAGACTATCAAAAGCAACTGTCGAAACATGGTTAAAGACAACCGCGGCATCATCGATTCCCTCATCAGTTCAGACCCATAGGTCATCATCACCATATGACCATCCTCCTCGGCATTTGATTCGACCAAAGTGTTAAGCGCCAGTTCTGAAAGAAGAAAAAGAAAGTTAATAAAGTTCATCGCAGAAAAATCAAACACGAAGAGTAAATGGACAACTCAGTTCTGTATATCATGTTAACATCAGCAAATCCGTATCCGAAAATAGGGTCAAATAACATCCAAATCAAGGAGTTCTGAAAAAGGAAAGGAAATCCAATCAATCCCACAAATTCGAATCGCGAGCAAATCATATCAGAAGAGAAAAAGAAATCAAATCTCAAAACGCGGATCTAAAATTATGAAAGCCCAAAAAGAGGAATCGAAAGAGATATAAAAGGAACAACATCACCTTGTGAAAAACGCTAATTTTTTTGGTAGCCATGAACGGAAGACAAATAGAACACCAAAAGACGATCGCGAGAACAATCAAGGGAGACCATTATCATCGGACATCATTCAGGGCCATGCAACTGAAGCGGCGGCCGTAAGATCCCTAGATAGTTTACTACCGCCGGCGTTCGATTGAAGGCTCAACGGAAGGGGTCTCCTCCACCATCATCATCGCCTCGTTATTTACCGAAAGCAACTCACGAGATAAAACGTAAGCAAAAGTCACATTATATCATCGTTGTTTAATGGATTTCGCGTGATTTCAGGTTAATTCGTAAAGGTGGAAACATCGAGGGAGAAACAAGGAATAACATAACAAAGTGGGAAGAAGCCGCGCCGTTCGAAAGGAGATTGGGGTCTCAAACCCTAAAGCTCCATACTTCTGATTGCAACGAGTGGGGTTGGGTCTGGGTTGATCACCGGCCCAATTCCTTTTTATTTATTTGTTTTTATTTTATAATTTTTCTTGTTATGTTTTAATTTTATTATTTTAAAATCTTATTAGGGTTTTTATTTAAAAAGTAAAATAAAGCTTTTAATTAAATTAAATTTTTCTTTTCTTTTTTTGATAATTAAATAAAACCATTTTTTACTAAATAAATTAAAACTTTTTTTAAAGCCATTATTCATTTTTTTTGCAAAATTTAACTCAGTTTCTTTTTTTCAAAATTTCTATTAGGAGTTTGTATATAAATATCACAAAAAAATAATAAAAGTCTAAAAAAAAAAAGAATCTCGCAACCTCTCTGACTGCTGTCCTGTTTCGGCTTACTAACCACGTCATTTGTTTTGCAGCTTAGTCATGTTATCGTCAATTTATATTTTATTCAAATTTTCATTATAACTGCTTCTCATCTGTAACCTCGCGAATCCTAACAATCGCGCTTTAATTTCTGTCTTTATGTTTCTGCTTGTATGGCTTACTGTCTGCATTTTATTTCTGTTTGCATGATTCAATTATCTCACGCCTTTACCGTTATTTTTGTCACCTACACACATCCGAAGGTTAGGTCTAACTGTTTGGTCGCCGCGCCAATAGTCCTCAACTTCAAACCCTTACAACCTTTTCAAAACCCTAATGTTCACAAATGTCTCGCCGTGGACAAAATTACAAAACTACCCCTAGCTTTAGGTCAAAGAGCCGCCACACTCATTTTAGGGTTTCCGCCGCGGAATCCCTAATTTAACCCTAATTACAACTTAACATTTCAACATAGAAATTTGGAGTTCCTACACTCCGCGTAAGCGTGTCCTTAAGACGCGTTTATTCCCCTTGAGACCTTGACCACAGTCAAGAAGTCTCTAACCTCCCTTTTGAGGGGAACTACGATTACTCTGATTCCATTCCCGTAAGGATACGTAGGCACATGATGCGATGTCTTGCCGAGTAAACTTAGAATTAACCCCTTAGGTCTTTTTTCTCACTTTTAATCCCTTTGTACATATACCTTAAGCAAATAAATAAAGCAAATAGTGAGCATTTGAACAAAAGGTTCCTGTAGAGTACTACAGAAGTTTAGGGTGCTAATACCTTCCCTAATCTTAACCAACCCCCGAACCCTAGATCTTTCCCCGCATTGTGTTTACGATGCAAAAATAGGTTTTCCCTTTTTGACATTTTCCTTCGGATAAATCAAAGAGCGGTTGTGAATTGAATTGTGATTCAAATTAATTAATAATTTGATATCCTATTTCCACCGCAACTGAAAATGGCGACTTCACTGGGGAACCTAAACTTTTGAGGGTTACCCCTAATTTGTTCATGTTTATTACTATTTGTTTTACTATTCATTTGCATGTATATATTGCACTTTGATTTTGGGACTGTTCCTTGTGTTGTGAGATAAGTCCTACGCCCGGACTAGTGACATTATTATAGGATGAGGATATATTCGATGAGGCTTATAGGGAGTTGAATCCCGACCAAGCTGATTCGAGAATCACCGCTCAGTTGAGACCTTTTCGAAAATGGTTCGGTTGAACGAGTAATCGTGAAAACTTTTTCCATGGTCGATTGGAGTCTGTGATATTGGGAACCGTAGTACCTTTACACCACCTCGGCCTTATTTAGGACGTAGTGCGGGAACTATGTGGGAGTAGTCCCACAATGGTTGCTACGCGATACTACACTCAAAAGAGGTTCTCTCGAGAATATTATTAACCCCCGAGTCAATCGGAAGGTTGATAATATCCGAAAGATGGGCTGATGACTTTGGGCACTTTTTAGAACCTTGTTCTGCAGGTACAATCAACCTATAGTACACTCCTTTCTGGGATGGGTAGACCTTAACTCCTCTCACGTTCCTTTAACCTAGGACTTTGTGTGTTTTCATGCATTGCATCCATAAAGCATCATATTACATTAAGACTTCATGGAATTCAAACTCTATTTATGAACATTGCAGGATACCATGGATCACTCTAGGAGGCATACTTTGAAATTTACTTTTAAGGGTTTTAATTTGGAAATCCTAGAGAAGCTAAGAGATTTGGTTCAAGATCAAGAAAAGTTCCAAAACAGATATGGAAGGCTATTGTCTTTGTTGAAGGTTCAAGTAAACGAAGGACTTCTTGCGACTTTGCTACAGTTTTATGGTCCGGATTATCATTGCTTCACCTTCCCAGATTATCAGCTTTTACCTACCTTAGAAGAATATTCTCAGTTGGTGGGATTACCTATCTTGGATAAGTCTCCATTCCCTTTCTTGGAGGAAGACCCTAAAGAACGAGATATTGCGAAAGCCATTTGTCTAAGGATATCCGATGTCAAAAACAATATGATCACCAAAGGGGGGACCTCTGGTTTTCTCAGGGACTTCCTAATTAAGAAAGCCCAATTTTATGCCGATCATAAAGACATGTTTGCCTTTGAGACAATATTTGCTTTGCTTATTTATGGGTTGCTGCTTTTTCCTAGTTTTGAGAGGTTTGTGGACCTTAATGCAATCAAGACCTTCATGAGGAGAAATCCAGTTCCAACGCTATTGGGTAATACTTATCATTCAGTGCATCTCCGAAACTTTCATGGTGGAGGAATGATTACATGTTGTGTGCCATTACTATACAAGTGGTTTATTTCTCACTTACCCAAGTCCAGTCCGTTCTGGAAATCTAATCAAGAACGTTGGTCGCAAAAAGTTATGGCTTTAACTCACTCTGATATTGATTGGTATAATCGCATGTACGATGGGATATCGATCATTGATAGTTGTGGAAACTTCAACAATGTGCCTTTGCTCAGTTTCAATGGAGGAATTAGCTACAATCCAGCCTTAGCTCGCCGACAGTTGGGATACCCCTTGAAGGAACCGCCTAAAGGTATTCATGTGGAGAAAATCTTTTTCAAAGATGACAAGAAGCTTCAAGATCAGATTCTATCTTCTTGGAATCATCTGCATAGGAAAGACAAAGAAAGTTTGGGAAGACCTAATTGTGTGTCCATGGAACCATACCTTCAATGGGTCCGAGGAAGAGCTATTGAGTTGAAGATGCCCTACTCTCGCCAAGATCCTTTACCTCAAAGAGAAGAACCTGGCCAGTATTTCATGACTGAAGCTGAGACCTTGAAGATTGCTTTGAAGAGATCACAACGCGAAACAGAATCATGGAAGAACAAATACCATGTGATGGTCAGCGAGTACGAAGAACTCCAAAAGCAGATTCAGTCGAAGAATGATGAAATACAATCCTACAAGAAGAGAAGGCTCTACGAATATTTATTTTCCTCCGGATCTCCGTCTGCTCACTGAAGTTGTGGAAGATGCTTCTCTAGGACTTTTAGGCTTTTATTTAGCTATTTTGGTTGCAAGAATATTATTTGTAATTTGTCTTCAATGAATTAAAAGTTTCCTTGGTATTCCGCAATATTCGGAAATATTTGAATTCCATGAAATCTTCATTTGCATTCACATTTTAGCATCTTACTTTTGCATTGCATGTGTCTCCCGATTTCTCACACGCGGTTCTCTCACCTTCCAGTTTTGTCACCCTAAGTTCTCTGCATCAATACGACCCTTCAAAAGGATGGAAGATCAAAATCAAGAGATCAACCGTGTCAGTCATGAACTCGAAGATCTTCGAGGAAGTGTAGGGCAGATTTTGGAGATGCTACGAGCTCTTAGTGTGAAGGTGGACGCTCAGTCTACTGTTGTTTCTGAGACTACTAATACTGTTATGGAATCTCAACCAGCTGTTACTATCGAGAATGTATCTCCTCACGGTCTTCAATCCGGTTTGGTGCCTCCTAGTGCTCAACCAGTTCGACGAGCTACCTCTCCAAAGTGCAAAACTCCTAACTCCGACCATGGTAAAGGACCTGCACGTTCGAGGAACCGCAAAATGGCTACTCCTCAACCTTGGTAACATCAGCAGAGTTATGTTCAAGGTTATCCGTTTCCATATGTCCAACAACCCTATGTAGCTACTGTTGCACCTCCTACATACCAGCCTGTGCAGTCAGCTCCGGTATATCAAGCACCAGTTTATCAACAGCCTTCCGGTTATCCGCCCATGCAAGTTCCTGTCAACAGTCAACGAGTGCCCAACGCTCCTGTTCACCAACAATCACAGAATCAGGTTCCTTATCCCCGTAAGAAGCAGTATAAACCTTGTCCTCCAATTCCGATAACTTTCACTGAGTTATACCCCCATTTGGTACAACAAGGTCTGATTACCACCCGTGCTTTGGGTCCTCCGCCTAATCCGTTACCTGTAAGCTACAACGCTGCCGCTCATTGTTTATTTCATGAGGATGCGCTCGGCCATGATCTAGAGAATTGCTACGCTCTTAAGAACTTTGTCAGAAATTTGCTAGAAACGAAGAAGTTGTCTTTTAGCGATGCTCAGCCGAAGATCGAGACTCCTCTCGGGGTTCCCCGCTTGTCAGGCTTAAATTCTGCAAAGTATGTTGTCCCCTCAGCAAATCAGTCGAATCCAATAATTATTCAAAGGCCTAGCTCGCTTCATTTCAGTAACCCTCAAGATGATATGACCGGGATCAACGAAGAATCTGGGAAAGTTATTTTGAAGCAACGACTGAAAACTGTTGAAGATGTGACCAGCATAACTGGGGCAAGCCATGATGACTCACAGAGATCGTAAACCAGACGTCCTTTCCATTGAGGCTCCGCCAAAGGAAATTGTTACTCTTGAATGCAAGATTTCATAAACATTTAGAAGGATTTTTCTGACAGTTCATTTGTTTATTTATATGGATTTCTCTTTGATTAAGCATATTTAGCATGTACGAACTTGTTTATCTTTGATTAATTAATGCAACGCATATGTTTGTCTTGAATAAATCCATTCGCTTCACTCATTCAAAAAAACGTTTTCATAAATCATAATGCCAGCTTTACCTGATCTCTTGTTCTGATGGAGAATTAGGGGGAGGATGACGAACCTAAAACGTCAGATTTCTTGTCGTATGCTTTCGATTGAAACCCGCTGATGATGTAAGGCATTGTTTCAAATCCCAAACACTGGAGATATAAGGATGTTAATCCCTAGTCAACCCTTTGAGCCTTGAAGCAGGAGTTTTCTTTTTTTTAAGAACCTTCATCCTAACATGGGGCAGGGTAGGTTTCAGTTAAACCGATTGAGCGCTTAGACTCTAAAAAAGGAAGAGCAAACCTTCGAGAATTTATCCTTAGCATCTTAAGAAGTCCAATACAATGACTATCCCTCGGTTACCTAAGGAGTGGGGCAGTCACGAGCCTTTCAAAAGATTTACACGACTTGTGCATAAAAGAATATTCAAAAAAATAAGAGCCCGCTAAGTCAAAACCTATGAAGGAGACTTAGGCAAAACTGGGGCATCCCGCTGGACTCCAAAGTCAGATCAAAAGACGTTGTCCAGGCAAAAATTAGGGAATAAAAGCAAAACAAGAGGTTACAATAAATAATCCCTAGTAAAGAACAAATTCGTGTGATCAAACACCAAAAGGAAATAGTTGAGTGACTGCCATGTCCAAAGCCTTGATAAGTTCTCGACCATAGCAAATCCGCTTGAGATATGAGTGTTCGTATCCGGTTAACTGAATTAGGATTGGAGAACATCACGAAGAAGGGTGGGTACAAATATAACTCTGAGCCTTTATCCTTTTGTTTCTTAAACCGTGAACCGAGCCACGATACAACCTTTAAAAGACCTAATTGAAGTAGGACTTCGGTTGAAAGCATACTCGACAAGATCACGTTTCCTGACTCCTACGAGCTATGCTCAGAAAAAATTCATGTTGGCATTATAATTAAAACTTATATCTCGACTAGTGATTTCGGTCACAAGTTATTGCGATATCTTTTTCAAAACAAAAATTCAAGACAAATATATGTGTACATTGACAAACTCAGGATAGGCATTTCAGGCATGACGACTTTGCTTGATATCTTAGAGATTTACATATGGACACAATCCGTGGAACTTGAAGATCCTGCTAAACAGGGGCAGGCAGTTTCCCAATTCGCTTACCAACGCGAGGCTGACGTTCTTAAGAGCTATTTCTCGAAGATTTCGTTGTGACACGCTTAATTTGTGCCAGACCTGACGAATCTCTCAAAGAGTTTGAAAACAGTGGGGCAACCAGACTCCGTGTTCTCTATAAAATCCTCTTGAGATGACCATACCTCACAACGCAAATATCATGGGGCACCGTGTTTTTTAAAAGAAACAAATGGCGACTACTACAAGATCCTTCAAGATCAAAGCTATGTGGTTTCACAACTCTCTTCATGTACCCGATGGATTTTACTCACGGCGGCCTTCATCCCCCAGTAAATCTCAGTGTTGCAACAGGCTCCTAAACTATTGCCTCATCACAGTCCCCAGCGAGACTATAAGCTGACGACCTTTTCTTGGGCAACTCGAAAGTGTCCCTCAGGTTTTCTTCTCCCCATGTGAAGACGTGATACTGATACCCAAGCAGATTCCCTTCTCCCCAGAGAATTCAGAACTTTAAAACCAGATTTGGTTCTACCATTGATCCGTCTCACCCATGATTGACGTATTGGTTGCAGAGAATGCAGGGTATCTCCGTCGAGATGTTTATTTCATCTCTCGTCCCGTCTCTAGTCTGTTTCGTCAGCATACGCAGGGGCATAAGTATCACATGCCTACTTCATATACTCATTTCACATACTCATTACATATTCATTTCACATACTCATTACATATTCATTCCATTACATCCTGCATATTTAACTACATAGACATTAACATACATTCATATTAACATATGCAGTAACATATGCGTCAGCATTCACAGGTTCATTGTGTCTCGCCATCATTGGTTGTTACCGCCGAGTAACTGGGTTGGTCCATTCTCTCCAAATAGATTGTCAGCCCTAAGCATAAAATACATATGTGTTTCCAGTTTCCCCACATAGCTCGATCCTCGTGGATGACGGTTACTTCAGCTATCTTTCCTCGCCAGGATAAGATATCTGCCCTTCGAGATCATTCCCTCGATGGAGTCTTGATTACCAGTTTTCTTTCTAGCTCGATCCTAGATTGAATCTCAGTCTTGTCGGTCGTCGAGCCCAACCGGACGTGCATTTATTTTGCACCGTCTAAAAATTTTTCACCATACCTTGGCAGATATGCGACTGTTCTCGCCCGAGAAGCTTATCACTGTACCAGGATGTGCATTTATTTTGCACTATCTTTCAAGAAAATCAATCACAATCCTTTACAGATTCACGCCAGTTCACGCCTGGAAAATCTATCAGTACATCTTACAGCATCGGTATGCAACAGTTCTCGCCTGAGAAGCCTATCGATATTTACAAACCTACATCCTACAGCATCGGTATGCAACTGTTCTCACCTGAGAAGCTTATCACAACCTTACACAACAGGATACGCAACAGTTCTCGCCAAGAGAAGCTTATCACAACATTTTATCGATCAGCAACAGTTCTCGGTTAAGAAGCTTATCGTAACATTCTTCAGCAACGGTATGCAACAGTTCTCCGCCGAGAAGCTTATCATCACCTCTACAAGCAGTTCTTACATGAGAAGCTTATTATTGCCACTCGTGCAGAAAAGCGACATTTCTCGCCTAAGAAGCTGATCCTATCTTCGTTATGACTCGCAGCAAATGGCCATCTCCATTGAGCAGTTGGGCTTCCATTTTCCTTGTCGTCTTGAAGTATGGGGAGGTTTGAACCGAATCATATTCAGGAGAGCACAGATCTTGAAGTATGAAGAAGTTCATTTACCCTTTAGTAAAAGAAGGAGCGGAATCATATTCAGGAGAGCACAGATCTTGAAGTATGAAGAAGTTCATTTACCCTTTAGTAAAAGAAGGAGCGGAATCATATTCAGGAGAGCACAGATCTTGAAGTATGAATAAGTTCATTTACCCTTAGTAAAAGAAGGAGCAGAATCATATTCAGGAGAGCACAGATCTTGAAGTATGAAGAAGTTCAGTTTACCCTTTAGCAAAAGAAGAAGCGGAATCATACCCGAGGCGCTGTCCTCGGAACTATGAAGAAGTTTATTTTATCCTTTAGTAAAAGAAGAATTTGAATCGTATTCCAGGCGCCGACCTTAAATACGAGAAGATTTATATATCAGATAAGCAGCAGCCTCTTTATTTGAGTGCTTATCCGTTTTGGCATGTAAGTCCCTTCCAACGATAAGTGACGGTTCTCCCTCGAGAAGCTTATCAGGGCATTTCCCATCAAAGCCCATTTATTTTGGCATACATTCGATCCCATCACGAAGGATAGTTTATAGAAGCTTGGATGTTACTCTTTGCTCAATGCTCCAGCATTCTGTAATCGATCTTGCAATCGTGTAGATCCAGTTTTATTGTTATACATTCCCAAGTGGAGGCCGTCTCATAGGTGCCATCTCCATTTAAGGATCTTGTTCTAACCACTTAAAGTCCATTTATTTTGGCATACAGCCGGTTTTTACCCTGTATATTTGCTACGGATTCCCGAAAGGTCCGTTTGATCCTGTCACGAGGGATAGGTTACAGAAGCTTGGATGTTATTCTTTGCTCAATGCTCCAGCATTCTGTGATCGATCTTGCAATCGTACATGATCCAGTGTTACTTTTAGATTCCCCAGTGGAGGCCGTCTCATAGGTGCCATCTCCATTTGAGAATCTCGTTCCAGTTCTAAAAATGACAATTGGTCGTGTTCGCACCAGTTAACCATTATTTTAGAATTCCCCAGTGTTGTACTGTGTCCCAGCGCGTCGTTTTCCCCAGTGTGTTCTTTTCGTAGCGCCTGTCCCTGTGTCGTCGTATTCGTCAGCATTTTCGCACTCATCATTCCAGCATACGCATCATATCATATTCATGGTATTGTCTGCATTAGTTTGTCCTCGTTTTGTCTACAGCATTGCATATCGCCACATATAAGGGCAAAATTTTCGGTTATCTATATTTAAATCCCTCCACCATGATTCCTCGAGTCTCCGTCACTCAAATCATCCGGTGTAGCTATTTAAATAAGGGCAACTGTAATACCCCAAATTTTACCCTTACATTTAGTCAGTCATTTCGCATAGCATCTCATCTGTGCATCTGCTAACCACTATCAAGTCATGGAGGTGTTTGTTTTGCAGGATTGATTCCAGGGATGTTTTGGTCACTTTACATGGATTCCGTTAATTCTTTGAAGACGGGCTGTTACTAAGCTTTGAGACACTTGAGACACTATTTCTGAGGCCTTTATTTATCACATGGTTTGATTATATCAAGACGTCAATCCGATGTGTTTGGTATCGAAAAGTTGTCAGACACAACTGGATTTAAGGTCCATTTCATCGCTCATGGTTTATTTCCAGAGCATTTCCGTTTCTGTTAATAAGGCGCAGTTTAATTGGGTATTATTGGATTGTTGCTCATACCATTTGGTCAGTGGAATTCAATTACGGGCAATGTCATCGTTGATGCTGAATCTGTTGTGATTACGGTGCATATCCGCGTTTGGTTAGAAAATGAGGGAATGATGTGGGAGAGAATATTGTTGGCTAGAATCTAAGTTGGAATGCAAGTGAATTTAGTCAGGTGATGAGGTTAAGACTACAAACGAGACAGGTGCATGAACAAGAATTTAAGTATCTTTTGAATATCATTCATGAATATTTATGGTTTATGACTAGAATAATGAATTTAAATATTTGTGGATTTATTCACAAATGTTTATAATTTATAACTAGAAATAAATGAATAAATTCAAGGATGAATGATCATGGATATATAAATGAAAATTTTGGAATTTTTATTTCATAAGGATATCAGTTTACAAAAGGAAGTGAATCATTTCACATTCGAGTTCATGGAAAATTGTTGTTTACAATAAGATTACATTTACAGATGTTACTTCTATCCTAAAAACCTAAATCATTCCAAAGACTTCCTTCAACCATGTTCTTCACGCACTATTCTTCCGATTACCTGCACAATGAAAACAAAGAAAAGCAGAAGAAAATGTTAGAAGAAATAATAGGACACCCTCAGAAAATCTTCATCATTGGGTGCCGGGAGGGCACGACCGAAGCCGCGTCCCACTCCCACTTCCGAACCTCAACCTCGGCTACCGGCCGGCAGTATCTGTTCATTGTGGGACAGCCGAGAAAGAGAGGTAAAAGAAGCGTTTTCGGGCCGAAATGATTTGCACAGCTGTGGATTCAAACGGATACACGTCAAGTAAATATTGCGAGGCACTATCAAGTAAATTCAAGCCAAGACACGAGTTCAGTTGCTGCCAACAGAATTGAAGTGGAAAGACTCATCACCGTCTACATAAAACCACAGTAGAACAACCGGAAATGGATGAAACGAAAGTGGATCACCAAAGCAAACCATACCAGAACCGAGCTAAACTGCATAAGAAACAATCCACTTATCAGTTCAATAAGATCAAGTGGTAGTTTAAATCCAGTTCAACTCAGAAAAAGCAGAACTAAGTTCATAAGAACAAATTCAATTCACAAGAAGAAGAACAAGTTCAGCGTAGTTCAAAGAACAAATTCAATTCAGAGAGAGGTGGTTAAGCACAATCTCAATACCAAGCATCAATTCCTTCACCTGTCAATACCAAAAAGGGATCAGTCGGTTATTCGAATGCAAGTGCGAACATGAGCCAATGTAAATCACAAGGCAAGGGAGAGGATAGAAAGAAGCTTCAGCCCTCAGTTTAATCATCATTGGGCGTGAGAATTCGAGTGGCTGGGATAGCCACGACCGAAGCCGTTACCAACTCCCTACCGAACGTCGAACTGCAAGCATCGGTAATTTCGTGCAAACTATCAACACACAATAGCAGTTCAGACCCTAAGGTCATCATCACCGCGTAACCTTCCCGGCGGCATGGATCAGTTCAAAGCACCCATTCTGAAATAAGAAGAAGAAAAGTAAGTGTGTTCCAATTGGTTTCCAAACTGATACAAGGGTGAAACAGCACAGCCAATTCGGACTCAGACCCGGATGCCGGCGGATCCGAATCGCGTTTGCTTTTGACGTTTTCCCACACCTGAAATTCACCAAAACAACATCAAGATTTCACAAAGTGATTGACCAAACTCAGAACAGAAAAATGAGTTACAAGCTACACGAACAGGCAACAAGGTCTTATGAACAAGCACATGAAATACAAACCAAACTGCATCAGACAACTAGTATCAGCACAGAAACAGCACAAATCATACCAGAAAAAGCAAGATAGGTTCATAATCATGCTCACGCATCAGTTCAAAGTAATCATCAACCAAGGGTGCAAGTCACAATCAAACTGGAAAGTCTAAAGGCGAGACGGAGGGCTCAGTTCAGAACATCACTGCCCCGGCAAGTAAGTGTACCAGTCGCTAACATAGAAAAATCAGACAATGCAGCAGCAAGGCATGAATAACCAGAGATCAAGCCAATATCAGAACTACATCAGTTCACAAGCCCAGAAATCATGTTCTGAACCAAATTCAAAAGAACACAGCAGAGACTATCAAAAGCAACTGTCGAAACATGGTTAAATGCAACCGCGGCATCATCGATTCCCTCATCAGGTTCAGACCCATAGGTCATCATCACCATATGACCATCCTCCTCGGCATTTGATTCGACCAAAGTGTTAAGCGCCAGTTCTGAAAGAAGAAAAAGAAAGTTAATAAAGTTCATCGCAGAAAAATCAAACACGAAGAGTAAATGGACAACTCAGTTCTGTATATCATGTTAACATCAGCAAATCCGTATCCGAAAATAGGGTCAAATAACATCCAAATCAAGGAGTTCTGAAAAAGGAAAGGAAATCCAATCAATCCCACAAATTTGAATCGCGAGCAAATCATATCAGAAGAGAAAAAGAAATCAAATCTCAAAACGCGGATCTAAAATTACGAAAGCCCAAAAAGAGGAATCGAAAGAGATATAAAAGGAACAACATCACCTTGTGAAAAACGCTAATTTTTTTGGTAGCCACGAACGGAAGACAGATAGAACACCAAAAGACGATCGCAAGAACAATCAAGGGAGACCATTATCATCGGACATCATTCAGGGCCATGCAACTGAAGCGGAGGCCGTAAGATCCCTAGATAGTTTACTACCGCCGGCGTTCGATTGAAGGCTCAACGGAAGGAGTCTCCTTCACCATCATCATCGCCTCGTTATTTACCGAAAGCAACTCACGAGATAAAACGTAAGCAAAAGTCACATTATATCATCGTTGTTTAATTGATTTCGCGTGACTTCAGGTTAATTCGTAAAGGAGGAAACATCGAGGGAGAAACAAGGAATAACATAACAAAGTGGGAAGAAGCCGCGCCGTTCGAAAGGAGATTGGGGTCTCAAACCCTAAAGCTCCATACTTCTGATTGCAACGAGTGGGGTTGGGTCTGGGTTGATCACCGGCCCAATTCCTTTTTATTTATTTGTTTTTATTTTATAATTTTTCTTGTTATGTTTTAATTTTATTATTTTAAAATCTTATTAGGGTTTTTATTTAAAAATTAAAATAAAGCTTTTAATTAAATTAAATTTTTCTTTTCTTTTTTTGATAATTAAATAAAACCATTTTTTACTAAATAAATTAAAACTTTTTTTAAAGCCATTATTCATTTTTTTTGCAAAATTTAACTCAGTTTCTTTTTTTCAAAATTTCTATTAGGAGTTTGTATATAAATATCACAAAAAAATAATAAAAGTCTAAAAAAAAAAGAATCTCGCAACCTCTCTGACTGTTGTCCTGTTTCGGCTTACTAACCACGTCATTTGTTTTGCAGCTTAGTCATGTTATCGTCAATTTATATTTTATTCAAATTTTCATTATAACTGCTTCTCATCTGTAACCTCGCGAATCCTAACAATCGCGCTTTAATTTCTGTCTTTAAGTTTCTGCTTGTATGGCTTACTGTCTGCATTTTATTTCTGTTTGCATGATTCAATTATCTCACGCCTTTACCGTTATTTTTGTCACCTACACACATCCGAAGGTTAGGTCTAACTGTTTGGTCGCCGCGCCAATAGTCCTCAACTTCAAACCCTTACAACCTTTTCAAAACCCTAATGTTCACAAATGTCTCGCCGTGGACAAAATTACAAAACTACCCCTAGCTTTAGGTCAAAGAGTCGCCGCACTCATTTTAGGGTTTTCGCTGCGGAATCCCTAATTTAACCCTACTTACAACTTAACATTTCAACGTAGAAATTTGGAGTTCCTACACTCCGCGTAAGCGTGTCCTTAAGACGCGTTTATTCCCCTTGAGACCTTGACCACAGTCAAGAAGTCTCTAACCTCCCTTTTGAGGGGAACTACGATTACTCTGATTCCATTCCCGTAAGGATACGTAGGCACAGGATGCGATGTCTTGCCGAGTAAACTTAGAATTAACCCATTAGGTCTTTTTTCTCACTTTTAATCCCTTTGTACATATACCTTAAGCAAATAAATAAAGCAAATAGTGAGCATTTGAACAAAAGGTTCCTGTAGAGTACTACAGAAGTTTAGGGTGCTAATACCTTCCCTAATCTTAACCAACCCCCGAACCCTAGATCTTTCCCCGCATTGTGTTTACGATGAAAAAATAGGTTTTCCCTTTTTGACCTTTTCCTTCGGATAAATCAAAGAGCGGTTGTGAATTGAATTGTGATTCAAATTAATTAATAATTTGATATCCTATTTCCACCGCAACACCCACAATTGCTTGGAACACAAGGAATCCTAAGACTCTTAGACACACGTGAAGAGAAAACCTCTTCACTCACAAATATGTCTACCACAATGTATCAAAAGATACAAAGGGCGACTTACACACAAGGGACTCTCAAACCGTAGACCTTTATTTTACACTTTGGTTTTTCTTGATGTAAGTGCTTGCTTTCTTCTGCTTCTGCTCCTCTTTTTATAGTAGTGCGGATTGGGCTTGGGTTGTTTAAAAGTAACAAACATTAGGTTTAACAAAGTAAAACTAATTTCCATAAATCATGGTTCTGTCAAATTAGATCACAGCAGCTTCATGTTATGTCCAGCCCTGACTAGAATCTCACCTGAGATAACTAAGAAGCCATAACAGGTTTCCTAAAATTTAGCCTAAGATATATCAGGTATTATAACAGAAAAACAAACCCTGCCCGTCTGATGTCATACGATCAATGTCATAACATTGGTCATGACATTCAACTTCACTTAAACTTGCTTTCCAGCTTGCCCTGCTGAACACTTCTGCAGAATCTTCTTCATGACAGTAGAAACAAATGTTTTATAGTTCCCTAATCAAGAACAATCTTTAGTGAAATCCTAGTCAAGAACAATCTTTCTTTTAAGATCCTAAAATCAAAATCAACTCATCAAACTCTCTTTTTGCCTTAGGGCGTCATCTCAAAAATGCTTTTTCAAAGTGAAATCAACCAAGACACGATCATTTTCTACTCCAAACTACGGAGCTCTGAATCCTCGTTTCACAATAAGGATACGTAGGCATGAGGGTTCTCATCCTTGGAGATCACACTAATTTAAAAGTTGTTATTTTTACAGATCATGCAATGTTGAAACACCTTTTTAACAAAGGAGACTCTAAGCCAAGGTTACTATAATGGATATTGTTTTTACAAAAGTTTGACTTAGAAATAAAGGACAAGAAAGGTGTTGAAAATAAAGTAGTTAATCATTTATCCAGGTTGAAGAATAGTGAAGTTACTCAAAAAGAAAATACCATAAATGAATAGTTTCCTAATTAACACCTAATGGCAATTAGCGAACGATCTTAGTTTGCTGATATGGCCAACTATAAAGCTACAAAGAGTGTTCTGGAATATTAAATATGGCAGTAGAAGAAATAATTATACAGGGAAGGTAATCACTATCTATGAGACGATCCTTATCTGTTTAAAATTAGTGACGTCAGTTTAATTTGCAGGTGTGTTGCAGGTAAGGAAGCTAGGAACATTATGTGGCACTGTCATAGCTCAACCTATGAAGAGTACCATAGTGGAGAAAGAACAAAAACAAAAGTGCTGCAATATGGATTTTGGTGGCCAACTCTATCAAAATATTGTAAGTCATATGTTTAGTAATGTATTGAATACAAGAAAACAAGTAATATTCCAAAACGAGACGAGATGCCTCTTAATGGTATAATAGAGGTAGAACCATTTGATTTTTGGGAAATTGACTTTATGGGTCCTTTTCTTCAATATAACTTTCATCTTTACATTCTCATTTGTGTAGATTATGTAACTAAATGGGTTAAAGCCATAACTATAATTGCTAATGTTGCCCAAAATTTCCCTAACTTTTTGAAAAGAATGCTTTTGCTAAGTTCGAAGTCCATAGAGTCTTGATCAATGATTGAGGGATGTGCTTCTGCAATAAGTATAGGTTGTGTTTTGGAAAAATAAAATGTGAAACATAAATTATCCACGCCTTATCATCCTCAAACTTGTGGACAAGTAGAAGTGTCGAACAGACATCTGAAACAGATTTTTGAAAAGGCGGTTGCTACATCTATAGTAGATTGATTTAAGAAGCTAGATGTCACTCTCTTGGAACATAAGACAACCTTCAAAGTGTGGAACGCCCTTATTACAACAGATAATCTGGGAAGGGAAGGCATTAGTGGTCTCCAAAAAGTCCTCCTCAAAAGGCGTAAAAGGAATTAGAATTCCTAGCTCGTGAATAACGAGAACATGAGGGGAAAAAATAAGGAGTATATGAGTCGTCTCTGGTGGGCATGTTACCAATATATTTCATTCCAGTATTGTTACTTAATTTACAAATACATTAATTAAATCTTGCAGTTGACCGCAAGTGAGTATCGGTTGCTCGTCCTTGGATGTGTTATCTGGGTGGCTTTATGGTCGGTTGATCCGAAAGACCAGTTGGCGAGAGGTACAAACTCTGTTGAGTGTGTCCTGCTCTGCATTTCTGGATTGAGGTGGATTGGTTTCTTTGGATTTAGATCTTCTTTGAGATGCCTCAGAAGGTAGACTATTTGTCTGAGTCCCAAGGAGATTCTAATTGGCATTTATGGCGGTCGACACCTTTTGCTACCCATTCGGCTTTGTATCATGTAGAATCACCTGAGTAGTTATACCTGAAAAGCTCCACCATACACGTAATCGGCCTGTGAAGGTCATAGGTCGGACTATGAAGGTCTTCAGGACGGTCTGTGAGATGACCTGAAATGCAACTTGTGGGCAGAATCTACAAGCTTCGTTCTTGGAGAGTAGAAGCTGACTTGAAGCCTGGAAGTATCGGCCTTTACTAAAGTCGATCCTTCCATAGGTCAGCCTGATCACATATAAGGTGACCTATGTTGTTGTTTTGGAACACAAAATTTATTTTTGATGTGTATAGCATGCCTAAGACCTATCAAACTTGTTCAAAGACTCTTTTTATGCATCCTAATGCCAAGGGGACAAATGGGCATCTAAATTCAGGTTGACATCATCCAATATACAAGATGACAAACTACCTTATTGCTTGTTTTACATCATTCAAAATCCGGTTGAATTCGTATTTAGGACTTACATAGTCCCCCTTTTTTATGATGGTAAACGTTAAATGATGTAGTCGTATCCCATTGCACTTATCTTTGGTACACAAAACAACTCCCCCTAAATTTATGCATTGTTATTGATAGCTCCCCTTAAATGTATGCATTTTCCTTTTCCTCTTCAATTTTTCTCCCCATTTGACAACAACAAAAAGAGAAAAACATGCTAATCCATTAGAAGCATCACACAGATGCACATTACACAAATATGAAATATTACACAGAGGAAATTGAAAAGAGATGAGATGCACTCACATACAACACATATGTAAATAGCATAAGCATAATAACTAACAACACCAATATCCAAAGGAAATACACAAGTCAACACTTTGCACAACAAATTAAATACTTAAGATATTGTTTTAACAACTAAGAAATGACAAGAAAACAACCCTAATTAAGAAATGCAAACAGACGAAACTAAAAGAACATAACCAAAATAGAAAAAGACACTACAAAACACCATGTCATAACCCCATTCAATGCCTTCCGCGTCCTCTTGGCCTTGGTCTTGCGTTGAATGTACCGAGCCACATAGCTCACGGTAGAAGCTGTCATAATGATCCCCATCTATTTTCTGGGTATGAATGACGTGATTCAACCGATTAATCTTAACAAAGTGATTTTCATTAATAGTGTTGTGCAAAGATACAAGGCTTTTCATCGTGTAAGCAACAAAGGAATTGAAATCGGCATCCTGAGTGGCCATGTGCTCCTTCATGATACGTAGCTCTTCTGATTGTGCAACATATCTCTCATCTTGGTGAACCTACATGTTTTGCAACATGGTAATAATAGCAGCATTGTCGCTAGGGCCGATATAAAAGTTGCCATCGTGACCAACTTCTTGGTCTGAATCTTGCATAAATGCATCGCCATCTGGAGCACCATGGGGATTCTCATTTTCCACCTGATTTTCTTTAGGTTCGTCAACAGCCATGTTTGGATCATTGAAGTTGAAAATCTTCCTACCATTCTTACGGAGATAGTATGATCGATGCTCGATGTCTCAAAAATAGCTCATGTTGGTAAGAGTATGTTGTGAGAACTCATGAGATGTATTTGGTGATTTGTAGATGAGATTTGCCACACCAATATTGAAATGTGTTGTAGTGAGAATCGGATGTCAAGCTATCAAATTAACTTGGATCGCAAATCTTGAAGTTCACCACTGAGCTTTAATTTATCCAAAGGAAAGGGTAAAAATTGAAGAAAACTCTAATTGCACTGTAAACACAATGCATGCGATCTAAGGTTCGGGGGTTGGTTATACTTAGGGAAGGTGTTAGCATCCTAAGCATCTGTAGTACTCTACAGGAACCTCTTGTTTTATTTGTGTTATTTGTTATCTGTTACCTGTCTGCTAAGGGAATGACCTAAGGTGTTATTCCTAAGTATGCTAATCAAGAAATTACATCTCGTGCCTACGTATCCTGACAGCAATGGAATCAGAGCATTCGTAGTTCCCCCCAACAAGGGTGATGAACTCTTGACTATGATCAAGGTTCCAAGGGGGAAGTAAGTGTTCATAGTGAGACACTTACATTGAGTGCAGCGACTCCAAATCTAAAATTGAGTTGAAAAGGGGAAGAAGGGGTAAGTATCTGTGGCAGGACACTTACATGGAGTACGACGACTCCTAATCCTAAGGCTAGGATAAAAGGGAAATAAAAGAGAATGTCCATTGTAACACCCTTTTCTACCCCAAAAATATAATGGCAAATCATTCACATTTATCAGAGTAATATTTTAAACATAATAAAAATCATCTCAAAGGGTGTATGTTTCTCAATGATTCAAATCAAAGTCAATGTTCCGTAAACAACGGGTTTTCCTAAAATTACTCAAAAATTGCTCAAATGGCAGCGGAACTCAAAAAGGCAAATCCAAAGTTTTCCTTGCACAACAACATAATCAAAATAAAGAAAATCAATAAAACATGGTTTAACTCAAAGACCCTAACCCGATGTTACACTGTCAGAGCAAGACCCTCTAAGTCAACCAAAATGTCAAAAACGCCAAAAAGTCTTCGATGACATCCACAGCTAAAATTGGTCATCTGCACGTTACCCACGTGGAGGTAACATTCAAATAGGAAGGGTGAGTAAAACCATTCATAATAATCAATATAGGAATCAATATATAAAATAACGTCATTTTCATATTCAACATCATCATAATCATCAAGGAAACATCAAAAAGCCATAATATCATAAATTACACCAAATTGTCACATAAATTCAAATTCAACAAAACTCATGCATGTGGTACCAATTCATCAAAATTCGATGGACACTGGGCCATCAACCCTCCATAGATCCCCATTAATAGGATCGATTCTACACAAGAACCAGAGCACAACAAAATACCTCACATCCGCACAATGCGACTGGAGCCACAAGAATCAAATACTAGACCGAAGTCCGGAATGCATATCAATGCATAATGCACACGTCAACATCATCCTCATAATAAGCTCATTATGTGCATCATCATTCATCAAAATCATCATAATAATCATGTCATCATATAATCATCAAACCTCATGGAATCAACATCATAACACATCATCATTACTTATAGGAATCATCATACAATCATGTATTAATCACACAGGAATCACAATCATACTCCTGGTAATTCATCAAGAAAATCACAACATCAAAGCAATCAAAATAGCACTGCACAAGAACACAATTCGAGAAACTCTGCTACGTTCGCTGGATAGTTTGTCGTGCGAGTCTGGGGAGAGTGTTTGCCGTGCGAAGGATCATTCGTTGTGCGAACTCGCGATTACAGCAAAACGCTGTTATGTACCAGCACCAAAACCAGCCCAAAAGTCCATATGATTTCCTTCCCCAATGCCCCAAAAACATCCCTAAATCATTCCTAAGATATTACGGCGATAAAGACACAAAATCTACGACTTATTAGGCCAATCCCGTATCATATTTACGCCTCCAATTCCAATTAAATTCTTACATATTTCCCATATTCATTAGAGTTCTCATAATCAATTACCCTATATGGTTAAAAACTCAACAATAGATTTTGTCCAGAAGGCCTAATTTCCCTTACTCCCAAAACAGCCTCAAACCTATCAGACCATCAATTCAAATCCTTCAAACTCATTAAACTCACCAAGAATTCCTATAAAATCCTTACAATTTTCCCACATTCATTAGAGTTCTCATAATCAATTACCCTATATGGTTAAAACCTCAACAACAGATTTTGGCCACGAAGGCCTAATTTCCCTTACTCCCAAATCAGCCTCAAACCTATCAGACCATCAGTTCAAATCCCTTAAACTCATTAAACTCACCACTAATTCCCATAGAATCCTTACAATTTTCCCACATTCATTAGAGTTCTCATAATCAATTATCCTATACGGTTAAAACTCAACAACATATTTTGGCCACGAAGGCCTAATTTCCTCAAACTCAAAAACCTCCTAAATCCTTAAATCGACTTTAAATATATTGAATCATATATTGAAAACAATGAAGGTAATACTCCTCATACCTTAATTTCTGACTCTAAGCCTTTCTCCTTGATTCTTAGAAACCTCGTGAAGCTTTGCCTCAATCCTCTTCCTCAGAGCTCTGGCCTCTATTTCTTCCCTTTTTACAGTCTAACAAGAATGAATCCTAATTCCCTCAAAATTCTTTTTTGTTAAACCTATCTTTGGGCCTTAAAATGGGCTTTCCAATTTCACCCTCACTAACTCCTCCTCAAAAGTACACTTTGCCCTCAATTCACTTATATTTATTTAAATTAATAATTATACCAATATATTCATATTACATACTATTATTTAAATAAATACCTCAAAATCCATAATTCTTAATATTCACACCAACCACCGAAAATCACGAAAGGTACGAATATTCATATTTAAATAAATTAAATAAATATTCCAATAAATTTGGGGTGTTACATTCATGGCAGGACGCTCGCATGGAGTACGGCGACTCCGATCCTAAGGCTAGGATGAAGGAAGGTAAGTGAATGTCCATGGCAGGACGCTTGTATGGAGTGCAGCGACTCCGATCCTAAGACTAGGATAAAGGGATGAACCTAGAATTTCCTAAGCTATGTCGTGACAAGTTTAAAGGTAGCGTGAGGAGCAAAATCAGTTCCAGGTGCAGGTGAGCTTTACGTTATGATTGGTTTGAGTTTTTTTCTTCTTTCTTATCTCATAACAATAATTCCTGTCGTATTTTGTAGTTGTTGATGAGGAAAGTCGGCGAGGTTCACAATATCTTTAGGATTAAAATTCACATCCTTCAAGAATAGCCCCTCGGTGCTGACCATTTACGACAGAACATTGGTTTATGATGTTGTTAGCTATTTCAGTAACTTGAGCATACATATTGCTGTCATGACCATTAGTAGAAATTGCATATGGCGTGGCGTTCAATCGTCGACTACACAGTTTGAACTGTTCAAGCCTCCATCCACTTGAATTCCCTCTGAACTTGGTAAGCTTGCTAACATTTTTGGTTATCCACAAGAAACACCCTGTTTTTGATTTTCTTGATTGTTTTTTTATTACTATTAGTGTGAATTTTAATTTGATTGGTAAGATATGATGTGAGTTGCATTGTATGTCTTAGAGCCTTTGAATGTTAGCAGTAGGCTGCATAGAGTTGTTCAAACCTCTTATGAATGGTTATTTGGACTATAAAGAAAATCCACTCAAGTGTTAATTGAAATGGTGAATTCTAACTAACATGGCGTGGATATTAGCTTTAAATAAAAATTTTACTTTAGATTAACTTGAATGTCTTGGTATCAGTTCTAATTATGTGTTGTGTACTAACTTCTGAACTGACACATTAGGTTGGCCGCAGGTCCAATTAATGATGTGGTGGGCAGGTTCTGTTCATGGATTAATGAAGTGCCTCTTGTTTTGAAATTTGGATTTTGGTCATGGTTTGGCAAGGAGCATGGAGTAGCCTGTTGAAACAAGGCATGAAGATAGTCCTCATGATTTGATTTTTTATGTAACTAGGAATGTACTTCTCTTCCCATTTTCTTGTACTTGTATGAAACTTGAATGAATGTAAAATTTATTTGAACCCATTAGAAATCGTGAATGAAACATAATGGACTTATATGAATCTCGGATGAATTTATATGTTTGAAACATGATCTTAAAGTGATACTTCTTGAACGAATTCGAATAAAACAAACGGTAGATGGTAATGAGTATGATTTCCCTTGGAATTCAACTTGAAATTTAAACTTAGAGGAATCTTAATGAATAATGTTGAATGGTTAATTTTGATTTTTTTCTTTCAATCTAAACCTTATGAGAAGTATGAATTTTGTAACTTGTATTTCAAATCTTCAAGATCTTGAATTTTCATGGCAACATGAATTCTTGAATTTATCCATATGACAAACTTGAATTGTAAGAAAAAAACGATTATGAATCTTGTCTTGGACTCTAATCACATGAATTCACAACCTTGGCATTAATCTTGTATGTCTTGAATTGATAAAGTTTGAAACCTTAATCATATGGTTTGAATTTGGAATTAAACTTCGAATTTTAGCATTTAAGGCATGAACTTCATATTGAAACTCATGATGACATCAACAATGAATCTACAAACCTTGAACGTCACTTTGAGATCTTATAGTAAAAACTTGATTCAAGATCATTATTCAAACTTGCAACCTCACGATATCAACAAGAAATTTCCAATTCCTTCTTTTAAAATCAAAAGACCATAATGATTCAAACTCCTCAAAAGGAACAAGATTAAACTTGACCTTTAAATTAACTGCAAATTCAAGAAACTACACATTCTAATCTGATGAAGTTTTAATCTACACAATGAAGACATGTTCTTTTACATCACTTCTTGAAAATAACCTACACAATCTTGTCAATATCATACCATACTTCATATCAAATGGACAGGAACACTTAATCCTCCCTATGGGAAACGTCTGAGAAATCTTCGAGAGAATGACTTTGTATTGATTACGAGGCCACAAGAATGAGGGCATATGTTTCTACAGGAACTTAACATGACTTGTAGGAGACAAAGGGGCACACACAATGCCTTCATGACCTTCAAACCTTATGCAGCAACAACCCTAACTTCACAAGCAAACAAACAAATTCTAGTAAATTGGTTAGCTATGCATGGATGACTGACCTAAGATGATACGTAAAAGATCAAGGAATCTAACGGTAAAATTTGGGGTATAACAAAATGCTTTAAAATTTTTGCAATCATGGAAGGATAGAATAAATAGGTACCTTTGTTTTAGGAGCATATAGAAAACATGCAATCAACAAAGCAGTGTAGCCAGCTGATTTTGACATTGTGCAACAAGGCATACACAAGATGAATTTTTGCAAAATTGACTCTTGAAAATCCACCATTTTTTGGACGTAAGACATGAGACACAATCCACAATAAGATTTGAGGTAGCATCTTTAGTTGGCCCATGTTAATTGGTTCATAGCAGTTTGTAGCTCGAGGGACCTTGAGCATTTCGTCCAAGTAAAAATTCCAATTGAAATCTTTATGCTTATCGGAGTCGGTTACTACTTCATCATTTTCTTCTTCATCAAACTCTTCATCAATTTTAGGATCACTAATAGTAATACCGAATAGAGTGCTCCATAACTCATTTGGGAAATGATACACTTTGTTACCTATAGAAAAGTTGAAACTTGCACCCTCCTGTTCATGTAGCCCGGAGTAGAACACGCGAATAAGATCCTCGTTGTAATATTGAGCCAACTAAAGGAAATAGTTTATGTTTTGATGCTCAATATGAGTCATGAATTCGGGTAGAGCTAAGCCTTCAATTGTTTTCTTCTTCCATATGTATTGCTTGACAATAAGGCGAGTCACAAGATTAAGCTCAAAATCCTTCTCATACTTCTTTGAAACCAAAGAAAACATATTCTCAAAGGCAAAAGTGGATGAAGAGGCCTTGCTTTTTCATTTGGATGAATTCTTTGACCTAGAGGCCATTGGATTTCTGAGATACAACTTGCACACAAGGTGTTTGTGAAAATGTTTGAATGAAACATGTGAGAGAATAAGTGACACAACAACACCCAAGTACTAAAACACATGCAATAACAACAAACTAACACAAAGAAATAGCAACAAACTCACAACAATGGAGAAATTCGAATTATGATGAGATGGAATGAGTTTTTGGAAATTTTGAGAGAAATGGAGAAAATGATGGATTAATGAGGGATGTGACAAATATTTGATGATGAAATAAGATTTTATAATGTTGGATTCAAACACAAAACACAAGTATTGCTAGATTTTAAGGGTTTGAGTGGATTTGAGATGATGGGTATTTTGTTCATGCAAGAACAAGAGTAAGAGTGAAGAGAAATGAGGAAAAATGTTTCAAGAGTTGTTTATGAGTCGACCTCAGGTCGTATGTGTCGGCCTGTCCATGCTACAAGTTGGCACATATTGAAGAAAACAATTTTAGAAATTAAAAGGAAACGACATGAGCCGACATGAAATAGAACGTGCCAGCCTATACTGAAACATTGACTTTCACATGTCGACCTGTATCAGTTTGTGTCGACCTGAAGACTCCAATCTTCAATAATCTTTGAATCAATTAATTTTTAATGACCTTGAGAGACTTGTAATGACTCATGAATAGTACTTTACGAGATATGCATACATATAATCAAATTTATGGTTTGTTTGCTTGACACATGCATAAAAAAAAGCATGTCTTGGTTCAAGATAAAGATGAATCATGACGACATTTATGTATGGTTACTATAAACATATGAAATGCAACATACAACAGTCACATTTGATATTTTTGGAAGAAAACACATATCACAAGCAACACACATAGTTCATCAGATATCTTACGAAATAAACAGGTAAAAGAAACACTTATGTACATAACAAGAAATATGGTTGAATCAATATTACCTCACCATACATAAGACGGAGAATGCACTTGCATTCCACGAAGATTTTTCGAACAAAAGTTGAAATGAATGCAACATTTTCCATGAAACATGAACAAAACCAAAATGTTCTTATTACTTTCTTTCTTGTACAAGTATTTGAAAGTGAGATTAGAAATGTACACAAGAAGTACACTTGATAATTGTTGAATATTCTTTCAACTTGAGAGATGATTTTCCACTGCAGCCGGACTTTTCATATTTCTCAGTTATGATGTTAATCTTGCTTTTTCTCATGTTTCATCATTTAGGTTGATAACTCCTAGTTTGATGTTCTTGAGAAAGTTTAGTCAAAGATATCCTACACAATTGAACATAATACCTTTTTTATACTTCTAGAATAGCTTATTAGTAATCATTCACATATTTTTACCACTTAAAAGAAAAGAACACAAAGTTAACCTGGTTGGTAACAAAACCTTCCTCGTCAGTCACATAGATCAAAATAATAAGGACATGTTACCATGTTGTGCCTTGGTCTCTACGAACAAGATCCCATACTCCCTTCATAGAGCCAAGGCATTTTTCCTGTATGATTAACAACTTGTGCTAGGTATCCAATCTTCATTGGGTCCTTAGGGATTAGTAAAACCTTGATTGCATTTAGGGATCCATTGAAAGACATTATTAGAAACATGGAGTTTCCTAACTCTACACTTTGCAATAGTGTGTCCCTTTTTGCAACAGTAGTAACAATACAAGTTTAGAGAGGATAAACTTTTGCTATTTGGTTCCTTTTTAACATGACTATACCTCTGCTATAGACTATGAGCTGGTAAGTCATACTTGGAAGTATCTATAGTAAAAGTAACCTCAGATTGCAAAACCTTATCATGTTTAGCTCTAAGAGTCCTTGACTCCTTTTTCCAAATGTGACATGTTTCAAAACAAAAATTCCACACAGATTTATGATCCTTATCCTGTCCTTCTAGAATATTTGACATAGATTTCCTCAGTGCTTCCATATGTCTTTCATTTCCATAAATTTTAACTTCTAAATGAGATATAATTCTCTTGTTTGAAGCTAATCTCTTGAAAGCATCTATAGCTTGTCTTTGTAGATTCTCAAAGAATTCTTGATGTTGAGAAAAAGTTGAGTCATGTGAAGCTTGAATTTTAGAGTGACTTACAACCTTTTTCTTTCCTTTGTTTTCCATATATCAAAGCTTGACTGATTCCTCACTTGAAGTAGAGCTATCATCACTTGACGAATCATTTTCTCTTTCCCAATCGGCATAAGATCTTCTAGCTTTTTTAGACGTTTTGTGATGGCTTCTTTAGTTCTTGATTTTTGGAAACTCTGGCTTAAAGTGACTGGGTTTACCACGGTTGTAACACGTACTTTGTGACTTTCCTTTTTTTCTTCCATCTTCTTCTTTTGAGGAACTTGATAACCTTCTTGATTTATCACGACACTTGTTGGGATATTTGTCACCATGATTTAACATGTATTTATTGACTTGATTTATGAACAATCTTATATCTTCTTCGTCGGATTCATTGTCATCTTTAGGTTCACTATCCCTTTACTCATCTAGAGAAGGCTTTGATTTAGAAGTATTTAGAGCAATGGATTTCTTTCCTTCTTCTTTGTCTTTCCCTTTCACACTCTTCGATTGCTTTTCGTATTGCTTCTCGTATCTAGAGAAGGCCTTGAGTTAGAATTATTTAGAGCAATGAATTTATTTCCCTTTGGTTGTCATTCCCTACTTAAACACCTCAAATATTTGTTAGTAGAAAGTTCATTGGAAACAGGATTACCTAGTGCATTTAACTGATTTATAAGATGCGTGAACCGTTTTCGCATATCCGCAATGGTTTCACCATGCTCAATATGGAATAACTCAAACTCTTGATTCAATTTGTTGATCCTAGCTTGTTTGAAATCATTAGTACCCTCATGGGAAATATCGAATGTGTCCCACGTAGCTTTGGCGGTCTCACAATGAGAAATGCGATAAAACTTATCAACTCCCAAGGTGGAAGTGAGAATGTTTTTCGCTTTCCAATCATGTGACCATAATTTCCTATCATTATCATCCCAACGTTCTTTCGGTTTAGGTATTGTGACACCATCTTTATTGGTCATAGTTATTTCATTTGGACTATTTTGGATAGCATTCCAAATACTTTTGTCAATGGAGTTGACATGAATACGCATAAGTGCTTTCCAATAGCCATAATTTTTGCCGGGGAAAATTGGTGCTCTATTGTATGCACCTTTAGGTTTGGTAGTCATTCTTCTAAGAAATATGTCTTAAGCATGGAATGAATCAAAGCTCTTGATGCCACTTGTTAGACGATAGGCTTCGATCTATAGGGGGGGGGGGTGAATAGATCACAAATTTTACAACCAAAAGCTTTGGCAAAAATCTGTTTTTAAATTATTGTAAGAAACCTTTTGGTTTATGAAAAAAAAATTCAAGTTGTCTCTTCCTTTAGTGAATTTTTCAAGTATGTTTTTAATATCATCAATTTTATTTTTCAAAATTTCACATTGATCACACTCAATAGATTCTTTTAAGACTTTGTGAGAAGATGATGAGTTGTGAATTAGATCATCTTGTATCTCTTTAAATCTTCCTATTTCTTCCAATAACTTTTTTATTTTTCAATTCGAGGAGTTTTGATATACTCAATCTCTAGTACTTGACTCAAGATCTCCAACACTTGACTCCATATTTGAAGATATGAACAACTCGAATGAAAATGGGGTCAACTAGAACAAATGTTGTTGAATATGAGTTACCTAATTTGGATATGGGTGTGGGTTTTGATAGATCCAACATTGTTTTATTGTTGATGTTGCTGTTAGAATCCATGGTTATGTTGATTGATAAAAGAGAAACAACAATATCAATTTTTGCCTCATGTTAGGTGCAAGGCTTGTTGTAAGAGTAGTGTTTTTATTGTCAAACTCGTGTTAAGTGTATTGTTTTTTATTTTATTTGAGTGTTTAAACTTTTTGGATTTTGATAAAGGTATGTGGTGAAGAAGATAAACATAGAAAAAGTGGATTAAAAAAATATTTTATTATTATTTATATTAATTAATATTGTAAAATAATTTTTTATTTTAATTAATTTATATGTCAATTTTTTTTGTCGGCGCCAATGTGGCATTGACACGTAAATGTCACATATTAATATGAGAACTTCATACATGTAAAAGTGAAAGGAAACAAAGAAATTCAAAGAAAAATAAAATTGAGAATAAAAAGGTTGAGTTTTGCAATAAAAGAGAAAAAGTTAAAATCATTTAAATAGGGGCCAAAAATACATTTAAAATCAAAATATATTCAATTTTAAAATTGCCTTCTTTAAGAAAAGAAAGAAAATATGTGTGTTCTACCAAATTTAAATTTGAATATATTAATGGTTTATTTCAAATGCGATAAATTTACATTGACACCCACCGATAAATTCAAATTCACGTCAAAATATAATATCAAGTTAAATAGTAAAATATTTGACTTTTAAAATAAAAACTCTCTATAAAGATATTCATTTAAATTCTTAAAAAAAAGTTAAATAGTAATTTTCTTTTACTTTTTAAATAAAGGCTTTGTATAAAGACACTCATTTAAATTCTTAAAAAAATATGAAATTCGGTTTAGCTCTTAAAATAAATAAGTTTATAATAGTCCTTTAAGATTAAAATGAAAAATCAAAGCATGTTAAACGGGCCAATGCATGGACCTCTGGTTTTGTTAAATCTGCTAACATAAGAAAATTGCTTTCTGACCCTAATAACATTTATTTAACATACTCCAACCTTTCTAGGAGTTTATTTGACAAATTCCTTAGTTCTAAAATCATTCTAATTTTTTACATCAAAATATTTAAATCAATAAATAATTTATTATTAATTATCTATCGTAATATAAAACTAGACTAACTAATCCTTCTACATGATTAAAACAAAATAAAATGTTGTTTTTAGTAATTAATGGTTTGTTTAGACGACTTGGTTCCTCGGCCGCTTTCACACAAATTTTTAAAACCAATTTTTAAGTGCCGACTCTTGTAATAAATTAGTGAGCTATTCAACCCCCTTCTATATCATTTCCCTCATCTAACAAGTGGTATCACGAGCACCGATTCATCTAGTGCTTTGCATATAACTTTTTAGAAAATGGCTAACGAATCGAAATGGGTTTACAATAGAGCACCGGTTTTTACAGATGAGAACTATAGTTATTGGAAAGATTATATGTGTGTGCATATCAATTCCTTTGATAGACAGGTATGGAATGTTATTCAAAATGGTACTATGGAAATAACCATGACCGATGCGAATAATGTTGTTGTGCCTAAGCCGGAAGCACAATGGAACGAAAAAGATGAGAAAAAGTACAATTACGATTAGAAAGCTAGAAATATTCTAATATCTTCTTTGAGAGTTGATGAATATTATAGATTTTCAAATTTTACTACTGCTAAAGCTATGTAGGACGCATTGCAAGTTGCCCATGAGGGAACTCATGATGTCAAACTAGCTCGAATCAATACTTTGACACAAGAGTTTGATCACTTTCACATGAAGCAAGGTGAAACCATTGCTGAAATGCAAAAGAGATTTTCTCATGTCATCAGTCGATTAAATACACTTGGAAGACTCATTTCCAATGAAGTTACTACTAATAAACTTTTAAGGTATCTTAATAGGGAATGGAAACCAAAGGTTACGGTGATCAAGGAAGCCAATGATCGCACTACATTGGACATCACACCTTTATTTGGTAAGCTTGATGAACATGAGCAAGTGCTCATTAGTCTTCACAAACATGAGAAAAGAGAAAAGAAAGAGAAGGTGAAAGACACAAACAAGAAATCTATTGCTCTTAAGGCTTCTAGCTCAAAGTCCTCAATACAAGAGAAAAGTGGAAGTGAATCTAATGATGATGATGAAGATATGAGTCAAGATATGAGACTCTTTGTGAGAAGATATAATATATATGTTTGGAAATTTGGTATTCAACACTCAGACAAGAATCTCATCAATTTCCAACGATAATCAAAGTCCTCTAAAAATGAAGGCAACAAGAGTGGCAAATCAAAAGGGTCATGCTACAATTGTGGAAAGACTGGTCATTATAAGCCAGATTGTCCATTGATAAAGAAAGACAAAGGAAAGCAGAAAAATCGTCAACAAAAGAAATCGGGAAAACCTAGAAGGGCATACATTGCTTGGGAAAGTGATAGTGAGTCCTCTAGTGAAGATAACTCAAATGATGAAGAAGAATCTGTCAACCTTTGTCTCATGGCTCACCAAAGGAAGAAGAAAGAGGTAAGACACTCTAAATATGATCACTCTAACAAAATGTCTCATTTGGAATTGCAAAAGGCTTTTGATACATTACATCATGAGGCTAAAAAGGCTTTTAAACGCTTAGCTTCAAATAAGCAAAAAATTTCACACACAAAGAAAAAGATTTCCAATTTCGAAAAGGAATTAGAAGCTCTTAAGAACTCTATGGTGGAAGCAACAAAATATGATATTGAAGAGGACAAAAGTACTTGGTTAATTTGGGGTTGTGAAACTTGACATATTTGGCAAAAGGAGGTTAGATCTCTTAAAGCCAACTTAGACAAGGCTCTAAAACCTAAAGTCATATTTTCTATTGATAGGTCACATTTTAGAGAAAGCATGAATAATCCATATCAAAAGTATACATATGTGATTAGAGATAAAGATATCAAATTTAATTCCCATATTAACCGTACTTGTTTATATTGTTGCAAGAAGGGTCACACCATTGCCAAATGCCGACTTAGGATATTCTTGGTTACTAAAGGTATTTTCCAATGGTTTCCCAAATGCAACCAAAGGTTCACTCACACCCAAGGACTCAATAAAAATTGGGTACCTATTTCTCTTGTTTGAGTTGTGTAGGTACAATGTCTTGAGTCTGCAGAGAGAAGATAGTTTCTCGATATTAGATGTTTAAGGCACATGACGGGAGACATTTTCTTATTCATCGACTTCGTGGCGAATAAGAAAGGATTCGTAACCTACGGTGACAATAATAAGGGAGTTATACTCGACAAAGGTAGTGTAGGTAATCCCTCTTCTACTACTATCTCATACGTGCTATTAGTTGAAGGTCTTAAACACAATCTAATTAGCATTAGTCAATTATGTGACAAAGGTTATAAAGTTTCATTTTTAAAAGATTGTTTTATGATTTAACATAATGATGATAAGGATGATGTGTTCAAAGGCCTGAAGGTTAACAATGTCTATATGCTTGACTTGAGTGAAGTATCATTGATTAGTACTAAAGGTCTCGTCACCATGAGTGAAGATTCATGGCTATGGCATAGGCGTTTAGCGCATGTCAACTTTGATTTTCTAAACAAAGTAGTCTCTAAGGATCTAGTAGTCGGACTACCCAAAATCAAAATTTCCAAAGATCACTTATGTGATGCTTTCCAAATGGGGGAAGCAAACAAAGATCTCGTTTAAATCTAAAAATGTTGTTTCTACAATGAGAGCCCTTGAACTATTCCATATGTATATTTTTGGAGCATCTAAGATCAAAAGCCTAGGTGGTAATTACTATGGTTTTGTAATAGTGGATGACTACTCTAGGTTTTGTTGGACTATTTTTTTAGCAAGCAAGAGTGATACTTTTTTTGTTTTTGAGAAGTTTTCCAAGCTTTCTAAAAAAAATTGAATACAAACATTGTTACAATTTGAAGCGATCATGGAGGTGAATTTGAAAACCACCTCTTTGAAGAATTTTGTGATAAGTATGAAATTGATCATAATTTTTCAGCTCCACGTACCCCTCAACAAAATGGAGTAGTGGAACGTAAAAATCGCGTTTTAGAAGAACTTGGAAGAACTATGACCAATGAGAGTAACCTTCCTAAATACTTTTGGGCCGATGCTATTAGTACGATGTGTTATGTTTTGAATAGGGTGTTTATCCGTCCTATTCTCAACAAAACTCCATATGAGCTTTTAAAAGAAAGGAAGCCTAACGTAGCATATCTTCATATTTTTGGTTGTAAATTTTTTGTATTGAATAATGGTAAGGAGAACCTTGGCAAGTTTGATTCAAAGGCCGGTGAAGGTATCTTTCTTGGATACTCTCAAGCTAGTAAGACATATATGATATTTAATAAAAGGTTAGTTACTGTTGAAGAATCCGTACATGTTACTTTTGATGAATCTTATCCGAAAAATGTCATAAAAGATATTTGTTTTCATGGTGCAGGTGTATCTTCAGAAGACATACTCAAGGACATTGAAAAAGAGACTGATCAACCTAAATTAGTGAAAGTTGAGGAGGAAAAAGATCACCATCCTGAGGAGATTGAGGAGGATCATCCGAATAAAAACGATGACCTTCCTCTAGCTTGGAAGTCCTCTAAGGACCATCCTATCAACAAGATACTCGGTGACATTTCAAAGGGAGCAACTACGCGATCCAAGCTAAGTAAATTTTGTTATCACTTTGCTTTCGTCTCTTAGGTTGAGCCTAAAAAATCTAAAGAGGCCTTAGTCGATGAATATTAGTTTTTATCAATGCAAGAGGAATTAAATCAATTTAAAAGAAATGAGGTTTGAGACCTTGTCCCACTCAATGAGGCCATCGAGTAATTGGCACCAGATGGGTGTTTAGGAACAAAATTGACAAAAATGGAGTCATAACAAGAAATAAAGCGTGCTCAGCAGTGCAAGGTTATAACCAAGAGGAAGGCATAGATTATTGTTGCGGTGGAAATAGGATATCAAACTATTAATTAGTTTGAATCACAATTCTTAATTCACAACCGCTCTTTGATTTATCCGAAGGAAAAGGTCAAAAGAGGGAAAACCTATTTTTGCATCGTAAACACAATGCGGGGAGAGACCTAGGTAAGGGATTGGTTAAACTTAGAGAAGGTACTAGCACCCTAAACTTTTGTAGTACTCTACAAGAACCTTTTGTTTATTGTATGTTTTTTATTTTATTATCTGTTTGAAATATATATATATATATATATATATATATATATATATATATATATATATATATATATATATATATATATATATATATATATATATATATATATATATATATATATATATATATATATATATATATATATATATATATATATATATATATATATATATATATATATATATATATATATATATATATATATATATATATATATATATATATATATATATATATATATATATATATATATATATATATATATATATATATATATATATATATATATATATATATATATATATATATATATATATATATATATATATATATATATATATATATATATATATATATATATATATATATATATATATATATATATATATATATATATATATATATATATATATATATATATAATGAGCTAAGGGATAGAGTGACCTAAAGACCTAAGGGTTATTCCTAAGTTTACTCGGCAAGATTCGCATCTTGTGCCTACATATCCTGGACAGGGAATGGAATCAGAGTAATCGTAGTTTCCCTCGAAAGGGAGGTTAAAAACTTCTTGACTGTGATCAAGGTTTCAAGGGGAGTAAACATATCTTAAGGACACGCTTACGTGGAGTTTTGAAACTCCTATTTCTACGTTGAAATGTTGAATTGAAAATAGGGTTAAAATTAGGGATTCCACGACGGGAAACCCTAAACAGAGTACGGCGACTCTTTGACCTAAAAGCTAGGGTAAAGGGTATTTTCGTCCACAGCGGGACACCTAGGCTATTAGGGTTTTGAAACGGTTGAAATTAGGGTTATTGACTCGGCGGTCAAACGGCTAGACCTAATCCTTCGGAAGGCGATTAACGGTAAAAAAACATGCAAACAACAAATATTATCATACGGCAGAATTAAAGTACGAAAGATAATGAAAGCAGTAAAAGAAAGCATTGCGACGATCACTCGCCTAAATTACAAATCCCAAAATGCAAAAATAAATAACTGCGACGATAGCCTCGCATAAATTACAACCCAAAGAATGTAAAAATAATAATGAAATAAAATCGCATAAATTACAACCATAAAAATAAATGTGAAAGAAAATAAAGGATTAGTAGCCACAGCCAAAATGAGAGCCAATAAAAGTCAGATGATAATTAACGGGAATGCTGGGAATTTTTATTTTAGACTTTTAGGTTAGAAATTAGAATGAAAGGGTTTGTAAGTAACTGAAAATAATTTTAAGTCTAGTGTTGAAAAATGTTAGTATTAATTTAGTTTAAAAGTTTTTAAAATAAAAAAAGGTTTTAATTTTAAAAAGGGTTTTGATTTTTGAAACACAAAGGCTTTCATCCTCAAAAAGGAGGTTTTAGTTTAAGAAATGTTTTAATTTTAAAAAAGGTTTTAATAAAAAATGTTTTCATTTTAAAAAAGATTTTACTATGAAAAAAGTTTTAATAATAAAAAGAAGGTTTTAATAAAAAGAAAAGGTTTTAATAAAAAGATTTTTAAAAATATAAGAAGCGTTAGTAATAAATTAAAACATAATGTGATTACTAATTATAGTTAAAAAAAATAAAAAAAGAAAAAAAAAGACAATATAATAATATAATAAAAAAGAAAATAAATAAAAATAAAAGGAGTGGAATGGTGCGGTGGCATTGTTTTTTTTAGGGTTTGGGAAAAAACCTTTTCCCTCTTTTTTTAGGGTTTGGGAAAAAACCCTTTCCCTTTTTTAGGGTTTGGGAAAAAACCTTTCCTTTCTTATTCCCAATCGGCGGCGGCTGTCTTCCATGGTTCAGAGCCTTTTCTCCTCATCTTTCCTTGCATGTCAATGGTTCCTTCGTCTATTTATTCTTCCCCTTAATGGTAACGGCGATGATGTTGAATGAACTGAGCCTCCGCCGTTGGAACTTTTTGCTCGCCGGTAGCGCTTGGCCGATGATGAATTCAAGCCTTTTAGGGTTCTTCCGAAAAAATTCCCTCTTCCTCTGATGACCTGCTCTTGATTTTCTGATGTTAATGAAGTTTCCTCCCATCACTTATGTTTATATAGGTAACAAATTAGGGTTAACTCTAACCTAATGCCCATTTTAAAGCCCAACTTAAATTAATATTAGTTAAAACTAAATAAAATTTAAACAAATTAAAATAAACTTAAAACTCTATTTATTTATACTAAATATTAAAAATATTATAAAAAGAATAAAATCTTTTCTAATATTTTTAATTTTATGATTTTTGGATGTTTTTATGAATAATATGGAAAAAAGTGAAAAAATAATTTAAATAAAATTTGAAAATAATAATTAAATAATAAAAAAAACTATTTTTGTTATTTTTTATGAAAATAGAAAAGTTAGAATAAAAATAAAAGAAACAAAACAAAAAGTGAAGAAAGTGGGATTCGAACTCTCGACCTCTCACACTCACAACTCCTTACACACGGTCTCTTGCTAATTGTGCTATTTTATTCATTCAAAATAAAGTGGCACTAGAAACCCTGTAAACTAAAAGAGCGCGCCACATGATATTTTCTTGCAACAATCAAACATTTGCACAACCCGTTAGTGGTTAGTTTAAACGCAATGCAAAATGAAATGGGATGCAAGATGAAACGACTAATCTTAGGACAAAATTTGGGGTATTACAGTTGCCCCTATTTAAATAGCTTCACCGGATGATTTGAGCGACGAAGGCTCGAGAAATCATGGGGGAGGGATTTAAATATAGATAACCGAAAATTTTGCCCTTAGATGCAGTGATATGCAATGCTATGGACAAAACAGAAATAAACTATAATGCTGGCAATACCATGAATCTAATATGATGCGTATGATGGAATGAAGAATGCAAAGATGCAGACGAAACGATGACATCGGGGACAGACGCGACGAACGAACCACACTGGGGAATACGACACACTGGGGAGTTCTAAAGGGATAGCCAACTGGTGCTAACATGACCAATTGTCACTTTTAGACAAGGAAAGATAAGAATGAGATCCACAATGGAGATGGCACCGATGAGACGGCCTCCACTGGGGAATACCGAGAGTAATTGTTCAACAGGTTCAGGTGCGACCGGCTGACACTCTAGAGTAAAAAGTAAAACTAGGATCTGCACGACTGCAAGATCGATTATCAGAATGCTGAAGCATTGATCGAAGAATAAAATCCAAGCTTCTGAAACCTTTCCCTCGTGACAAGATCAGACGGAAACTTCGGGAATCCGTAGGAAATAATACAGGGTAAAAACCGGATGTATGCCAAAATAAATGGACTTAAATGGGAAATGCCCTAATAAGCTTCTCGAGAGAAAATGACCACTTATCGTTGGAGGGGACTTATATGCCAAAACTGGATAAGCTCTCAAAGAAAGAGGTTGTTGCTTATCTGATAAATAAACTTCTTCATGTCTCAAGTATGTGCTCCCTGGGCATGATTCGGTTTCTTCTTTTGCTAAAGGATGAAGTGAACTTTTTCATAATTCAAGATCGTGCTCTCCTGAATATGATTCAACTCCTTCTTTTACTAAAGGGTAAAACAAACTTCTTCATAAATTCAAGATCTGTGCTCTCCTGAACATGATTCAGTTCAAACCTCCCCGCACTTCAACATGAAAAGGAAAATGGAAGCCCAAATGCTTGATAGAGATGGCCATTTGCTGCAAGTCATAACGAAGATAGGAGAAGCTCCTCAGGCGAGAAATACCACTTTGATAGGCTTCTCGGGTGAGAACTGCTTGTAGAGGTGGTAACAGGTAATGTAAATTGTAATGAAGATTGTAATGAAGGTTGTAATGAAAGAACAGTGTAAATTGTAATGAAGGTTGTACTGAAATAATGAGCTCCTTGTACGAGAAGATCAATTGTAGAGTGCAATGAAAAATTGTAATGAAAGTTGTAATGTAAATTGTAATGAAGGTTGTAATGAAAGTTGCAAGGTAAGTTGTAATGAAGTTTTGTAATGAAAATTGTAAGGTAAATTATAATGAAGGTTGTAATGAAAGTTGCAATGTAAATTGTAATGAAGGTTGTAATGAAAGTTGCAAGGTAAATTGTAATGAAGGTTGTAATGAAATTTGCAAGGTAAATTGTAATGAAGATTTTAATGAAGTAATGAACTCCTTGTACGAGAAGATCAATTGTAGAGTGCAATGAAAAATTATAATGAAAGTTGTAATGAAGGTGATATAATGGTGATAGGCTTCTCTGGTGAGAACAGTCGCATACCGGTTGTTGTAAGATGTATTGTAATGTCGAACAAGACTCCACTAAGGAAATGAACTCAAATGGGGATTATCTTATCCTGTCATGGAAAGATAACGGAAATAACCATCGTCCACGAGGGTTGAACTCTGTGGGGAAACTTGGAACAAACAAGTATTTTATGCTTAGGGCTGACGATCTACTTGGAAAGAGCGGAAAAACCCAGTTACTCGGCGGTAACGGCATGCGATGCCACGGATAGCAAAACAATGTAGATGCTAATGCGCATGCCAAATTGTATACTAATGTGTATGTTAACGTGTATGAAAATGTCATGCGACGAGTAATGTAATGCTTAGGCTCATGCATATGCTGACAAAACAGATGAGAGAGGAGACATGAGATGAAATAAACATCTCGACAGGAGTACCCTAGCGACCTCTGCAACAGTACATCCATCGGGGTATAGGAAAAGTTGATGGTAAAACCAAATCCTATTTCAAAGTTATAACTTCCCTGGGGAGAAAATCTCATGACTTCCATATGGGGATATGACACGACTTCACTGGAGAGTACGATATCATGACTCCAACTGGGGATCCTTGATCTCCGCATGGGGATAAGATGTCATGATTTCACGTGAGGGATTTCTATCATGAACTATAATCATCCCAAAGAACTCTTAGGATCAGAGACTTCCGGGGATAAAATAAATATTCGCTGTATGGGGAAGGTGTGGAATTAGGCAGCTTCATAGAGATAGCGTAACAACTTCCTGGGAATAATACCTCAGCTTCTTGAGGACAAGGTACATCCAACTGGGGATAAAATATATCAAACTACCCTGAAGAGAGTTCATCGGACTTACTAGGGAGAAATTGACAGACATTCTTGAGGACAATATCTTGACTGCTTGGGGAGAACACGACAATCTCCTGGGGAACATCCCTAAGGAAGGTAAGGCAACTTCACTGAGGAACAAATGATTCCACTGAGAATGGGTCTTCCAGAACATATATCACTTGGAGGGTACCATAGATGTCTCTGCATTCTTGAGAGTCACTGAGGATTTATCGGATGGCTCCCAAAAGTGTTGTCAGCTTAAAGTCTCGCTGGGGACTATCATTGGGAAGATGCTGGTAAGATCTCTGCTATCTTGAAAATTACTGGCTTGGTCCAAAGGGTGGTCAGCTTATAGTCTCACTAGGGACTGCGTCGGCTTAAAGTCTCTCTGGGGACTATGTCAATGGTGTAGATGTACTTCTGCAACGATGAGATTTATTGGGGAATGAAGACCGTCGGGAATAAAATCCATCGGGTGCATGAAGCATGTTGTAAAGCTAATTTTGATCTCAATGGACTTTGTAGTAGTCTCCATTTTGAAAAATATCATGCCCCAGGGTACCTGCTTTGTGAGAAAGTCATCTCGAGAGGATTTTACAGAGAAACATGGAGTTCAATTTTTCCCACTGTTTTCAAACTCTCGGAGAGATCCGTCAAATCTCGACGTAACTGGCACGGATCAACCGTGTTACGACTGAGTCTTTAAGAATAGCTCTTTAAGAAAGTCAGGCTTGCATCGGTAGTGAACTGGAAGCCACCTGCCCCTGCTTAGCAGTATCTTCAAGCTTTGTTTTCGCCATCTATATGTAAGTTTCTAAGGTATCAGGCAAAATCAACACGCGTGAAATGCTAATTCTGAAACTATCAATGCAACAATATTTGTCTTGAGATTTTTGGTTTTGTTTTGAAAAAGATCACCATAACTCGTGATTGAAATCACTAGTTAGGATATGAATTTGATTTACAATGCCAACATTAAATTGAGCCTAGCTCATAGGAGTCAGGAAACGTTATCTCGTCGAGTATGCTTTCAAAAGAAGTCCTACTTCAATTAGGTCTTTTAATGGTTGTATCGTGGCTTGGTTCACGATTTAAGAAACAAGGGATAAAGGCTCAAAGTTATTTGTACCCACCCATTCTTCGTGGTGTTCTCCAATCCTAATTCAGTTAACCGGATACGGGTGCTCATACCTCAATCGGATTTGATAGGATCGAGAACTCATCAAGGCTTTGGACAATGGCAGTCACTCACCTATTGTCTTTTTTTGGGTTAATCACACGACTTTGTTCTTTATTGGGGATTCTTTATGGTAATCCCTTGTTTTTATTATATTTTTTCATTCCATAACTTTTGCCTGGGCGACGCCTTTTGGATTTGCCTTTGGAGTCCAGCGGGATGCCCCAGTTTTGCCTAAGTCTTCTTCATAGGTTGTGACTTAGCGGGCTATATTTTTTATTTTTGTTGAATAAGTCGTGTGACTCCTTTGAAAGGCTTGTGACTGCCCCACTCTTTTAGTAGTAGAGGGATAATCATTGACTTAACTTCCTAATATGTTAAGGATATGTTCTCGAAGGTTCGCTCTTCCTTTTTGAAAGTCTGAGCGCTCAATCGATTTAACTGAAAAGCTACCCTGCCCCAGGTTAAAATAAGGGTTTTAATTTGTAAAAGAAGAAAACTCCTACTTCAAGGCTCAAAGGGGTAAAAGAGGGGTTATCATCCTTATATCTCCATTGTTCGAAATTTGAAACGATGCCTTACATCATCAGCAGGTTTCAATTGGAAGCATATGAAAAAAGGTTTGATGTTTTTGGTTCATCATCCTCCTCCCAATTTTCTATAAAGGCAAGAGATCGAGTAAAGTTGGCATTATAAGTTTATGAAAAAATATTTTTAATGAGTGAAACGAATGGGTCTATTCAAGACAAACATGCATTGCATTAATTAATCAAAATAAAAAGTTCGTACATGCTAATTATGCTTGATCAAAAGAAAAATACATATAATTAAACAAATGAACTGCATGACAAGTCCTTCAAGATGTAACTGGCTGAGGCATGTTGAATACCAGGAGAGGAGTCTTGATCTCTGGTCGATGATCACCAAAAGACAATATCTTCTACTCCAACAAATTTCTGACAAAGTTATGGAGCGCATGACACCCTTCCAAATCATGACCAGGCGCGCCCTCATGAAATAAACCATGAGCGGTGGCGTTGTATTTGGCGGGCAACGGATTTGGAGGCGGACCCAAAGCTCTGGTAGTAATCAAACCTCGTTGTACTAAGTTGGGATACAACTCGGTGAACGTCATTGGAATCAGAGGACACGACTTGTCTCCTTGGAGCACTTTGGCGAGGTGTTTCTTCTTAGGCTGTGGATTGGCAGGAGCATTGGGCGCTCGTTGACAGCTGACCAGAGCTTGTGCAGGCTGATAAACAGGAGCCTGCTGCATAGGCTGATAAACAGGAAACTGTTGATTGACAGGAGTTGCAACAGTAGCCACATAGGGTTGTGGAGCATACTGAACTGGATAACCGTGAACATAATTCTACTGAGGTCACCAAGGTTGATGAGTAGACCTCAAGTGATTCCTCGGATGTGCATATCCTTTAATGGTCAAAGCCCGGAGTTTTGCACTTTGGCGGAGGAACTCGTCGAACTGGTTGAGCAAAAGTAGGAGGCACTGAACTGGATTGACGACCTTGAGGCGGTGTATCCTTGACAATAACAGCCGGTTGAGGACCCACAACAGTATTGGTACTCTCAGAGGCAACATTATACTGAGTATCCATCTTCATATTAAAAGCTTGTAGCATCTCCATAATCTGACCCACACTTCCTCGAAGATCCTCGAGTTCGCTGACACGGTCGATCTCTTGAGCTTGTTCTTCTATCCTTCTTCGAGCTTGGACTCTAGTGTTGTAATGATGCGGAGGACCCAGGGTGACGAAACTGGAAGGAGAGAGAACCGAGAATAAGAAACCGGGAGACACATGTGATGCAAAAATATGATGCAAAAAATGCGAAATGCGAATGAAATGATTTCATAGAATTCAAATATTTACGAATATTGCAGAATACCAAAACTTTATTTATTAATTTGAAAACGGATTACAAATAACATTCTTAGAAAAGTCTTGGCGTAATAGCTAAATAAAAGCTAATAATGACCCTAAGGAAGCTTCCTGTTCTGCCCCTTGCTCTGCTCTTCGGGCTAGGCCTTTTTGAGGATGAGCCTATCTTCAAAAGGTAGATCGAGAGTTAGAGGAAAATAAATCCTTCATCAAAACCAGGCAAGGGTATGTTGGAAAAGTCTTCACAATTGTTGGTGATTAGTGTCCTTGATGTCGAATAACTTCGAGCATATGGCTTTAGCAATGGTCTTGTCCTTTAGGGTCTTTCTCCGAGAAAGGGAAAAGAGACTTATCCACCGTAGACAACCCTACAAGCTGAGAATATTCTTCCAAAGCAGGTAATAAATCGGGATCATAGAACTGTAGCAAAACCGAAAGACGTCCTTCGTTCACTTTAAATTCCAATAGCGATAACAACCTTCCATACCGGTTACAGAATCCTTCTCGATCTTGGACTAAAGATCCTAGCTTCCTTAGGTCATCTAGCTTAATACTTTTAAAAGTATATTTCAAAGTTTTTCTTCTATTGTAATCCATAGTATCCTGCAATATCCATAAATAATGTTTGAATTCCATGAAGTGTAATGCAATGTGATGCTTTTATTGATGTAATGCACATATATTCATAAGTCCTAGGTTAAAGGTATGTGCAAGGAGTTAGGATCTACACACCCCAATAAGGTATGTACTAAGGTTAGTTGTACTTGCAGAACAAGGTTCTAAGTAGTGCCCAAAGTCATTGGTCCATCCTTCGGATATTATTAACTTTCCGACTGACTCAGGGGTTGATAATATTCTCGAGAGAACCTCTTTTGAGTGTAGCATCGCGTAGCAACCATTGTAGGACTACTCCCACATAGTTCCCGCACTACACCCTATATAAGGCCAAGGTGGTGTTAAGGTAACTACGGTCCTCAATATCATAGACTCTAATCGAAAATAATAAAAGTTTTCACGACTAACTCGATCACCGTTTTCGAAAGGGTCTCAACTGAGCGGTGATTCTCGAGTCAACTTGGTCGGGACTCATTCCCGGCAAGCCTCGTCGAATATCTAACCTTCCTATAATAAGGTCACTCAAGTCCAGGTTAGGACTTATCTCACAATAACAGGGTACCTCCCAAGCAAGGCACAATAATAATATATACAAGAGAATAAATAATGAAAAATATCATACAATAAACAAAATAGGGATAACCCTTAAAAGTTATGGCGGTCCCTAGTGAAGTCACCATTTTCTGTTGCGGTGGAAATAGGATATCAAACTATTAATTAGTTTGAACCACAATTCTTAATTCACAACCGCTCTTTGATTTATCCGAGGGAAAAGGTTAAAAGAGGGAAAACCTATTTTTGCATCGTAAACACAATGCGGGGAGAGACCTAGGTAAGGGGTTGCTTAAGCTTAGGGAAGGTACTAGCACCCTAAACTTCTGTAGTACTCTACAGGAACCTTTTGTTTATTGTATGCTTTTTATTTTATTATCTGTTTGAAATATATATATACTGAGCTATGGGATAGAGTGACCTAAAGACCTAAGAGTTAGTCTTAAGTTTACTCGGCAAGATTCGCATCTTGTGCCTACGTATTCTGGATAGGGAATGGAATCAGAGTAATCGTAGTTCTCCTCGAAAGGGAGGTTAAAAACTTCTTGACTGTGGTCAAGGTTTCAATGGGAGTAAATGTATCTTAAGGACACGCTTACGTGGAGTTTTGAAACTCCTATTTCTACGTTGAAATGTTGAATTGAAAATAAGGTTAAAATTAGGGATTCTACGGCGGGAAACCCTAAAACAGAGTACGGCGACTCTTTGACCTAAAAGCTAGGGTAAAGGGTATTTTCGTCCACGGTGGGACACCTAGGCTATTAGGGTTTTGAAACGGTTGAAATTAGGGTTATTGACTCGGCGGTCAAACGGCTAGACCTAATCCTTCGGAAGGCGATTAACGGTAAAAAAACTTGTAAACAACAAATATTATCATACGGCAGAATTAAAGTACGAAAGATAATGAAAGCGGTAAAAGAAAGCATCGCGACGATCACTCGCGTAAATTACAAATCCCAAAATGCAAAAATAAATAACTGCGACGATAGCCTCGCATAAATTACAACCCAAAGAATGTAAAAATAATAATGAAATAAAAGCGACGATGTCCTCGCATAAATTACAACCATAAAAATAAATGTGAAAGAAAATAAAGGATTAGTAGCCACAGCCAAAATGAGAGCCAATAAAAGTCAGATGATAATTAACGGGAATGCTGGGAATTTTTATTTTAGACTTTTAGGTTAGAAATTAGAATGAAAGGGTTTGTAAGTAACTGAAAATAATTTTAAGTCTAGTGTTGAAAAATGTTAGTATTAATTTAGTTTAAAAGTTTTTAAAATAAAAAAAGGTTTTAATTTAAAAAAGGGTTTTGATTTTTGAAACACAAAGGCTTTCATCCTCAAAAAGGAGGTTTTAGTTTAAGAAAGGTTTTAATTTTAAAAAAGGTTTTAATAAAAAATGTTTTAATTTTAAAAAAGATTTTACTATAAAAAAAAGTTTTAATAATAAAAAGAAGGTTTTAATAAAAAGAAAAGGTTTTAATAAAAAGGTTTTTAAAAATATAAGAAGCGTTAGTAATAAATTAAAACATAATGTGATTACTAATTATAGTTAAAAAAAAAGAAAAAAAGAAAAAAGAAGATAATATAATAATATAATAAAAAAGAAAATAAATAAAAATAAAAGGAGTGGAATGGTGCGGTGGCATTGTTTTTTTTAGGGTTTGGGAAAAAACCTTTTCCCTCTTTTTTTAGGGTTTGGGAAAACCCTTTCCCTTTTGTAGGGTTTGGGAAAAAACCTTTCCTTTCTTATTCCCAACCGGCGGCGGCTGTCTTCCATGGTTCAGAGTCTTTTCTCCTCATCTTTCCTTGCATGTCAATGGTTCCTTCGTCTATTTATTCTTCCCCTTAATGGTAACGGCGATGATGTTGAATGAATTGAGCCTCCACCGTTGGAACTTTTTGCTCGCCGGTAGCGCTTGGCCGATGATGAATTCAAGCCTTTTAGGGTTCTTCCGAAAAAATTCCCTCTTCCTCTGATGACCTGCTCTTGATTTTCTGATGTTAATGAAGTTTTCTCCCATCACTTATGTTTATATAGGTAACAAATTAGGGTTAACTCTAACCTAATGCCCATTTTAAAGCCCAACTTAAATTAATATTAGTTAAAACTAAATAAAATTTAAACAAATTAAAATAAACTTAAAACTCTATTTATTTATACTAAACATTAAAAATATTATAAAAAGAATAAAATCTTTTCTAATATTTTTAATTTTATGATTTTTGGATGTTTTTATGAATAATATGGAAAAAAGTGAAAAAATAATATTTTTAAAAAAATAATTTAAATAAAATTCGCAAATAATAATTAAATAAAAAAAACTATTTTTGTTATTTTTTTTTATGAAAATAGAAAAGTTAGAATAAAAATAAAAGAAACAAAACAAAAAGTGAAGAAGGTGGGATTCGAACTCTCGCCTCTCACACTCACAACTCCTTACACACGGTCTCTTGCCAATTGTGCTATTTTATTCATTCAAAATAAAGTGGCACTAGAAACCCTGTAAACTAAAAGAGCGCGCCACATGATATTTTCTTGCAACAATCAAACAATTGCACAACCCGTTAGTGGTTAGTTTAAACGCAATGCAAAATGAAATGGGATGCAAGATGAAACGACTAATCTTAGGACAAAATTTGGGGTATTACAATTATGAGAAAACGTATGCTCCTGTTGCCCGACTCTAGGTTATACGTCTTTTTCTTGCTTACGTATGTGGTAAAAATTTCAAATTATTTCAAACGGATGTAAAGAGTGCTTTTCTAATAGGATACATTAATGAAGAGGTATATGTAGCTCAACCTCCTAGTTTTGAATCTCATGAGTATCCAGATCATGTTTATAAGCTTAAACATGCTTTGTACAGTCTCAAGCAAGCCATTAGGGCTTGGTATGAGCGTCTTAGTAAATTTTTACAGACCAAGGGTACTCAAGAGGGAAGGTTGATACAACTCTCTTCATTAAACGTCAAGGAAAACACTCTATTTTAGTACAGGTATATGTAAATGATATAATATTTGGATCTACTAACATAAATATGGTCAATGAACTCTCTAAGTTGATGCAGGGAGAGTTAGAGATGAGCATGATGGGGGAGCTAAATTACTTCCTCGGATTGCAAATTAAGCAAATCGAAGAAGGAATGTTCGTGAGCCAGACGAAGTATTGCTCCGAGCTACTCAAGCGCTTCGACATGGCTAACTCTAGAGCAATTGATACTCCAATGCCTACATGTGTTAACTTGAATCAATATGAGAATGGTAAGGATGTGGATGTAAGGAAATATAGAAGTATGATAGGTTCTCTCCTCTATCTTACCTCTTCTCGACCGGATATCATGTTTAGTGTATGTATGTGTGCTAGGTATCAATCATGTCCCAAGGAATCACATTTAAAAGTTGTCAAATGCATACTTAGATACCTATGTGGTACTTCAAAGTATAGACAATGGTATTCCAAGGGAATTGATTGCTCTTTTGTTGGCTATTCTGATTCTGACTTTGTCGGTTGCAAATCGGATAGGAAAAGCACGAGTGGCACTTGTCATTTTTTCTCAAATTCCTGAGTGAGTTGGCATAGCAAAAAGAAAATTTCCGGTGCTTTATCAATAGCCGAGACAGAGTACGTTGCGACCGGTATTTGTTGTGCCCAAGTCTTGAGGCTCAAGCAACAATTACTTGACTTCAATGTTAAACTTGAACGTATTCCCATTTGTGTGATAATACAAGCGCCATTAACTTAACCAAAAACCCTGTACTACATTCACGCACGAAGCATATTGAAATTCACCATTATTTCCTTAAGGATCACGTAGAGAAATGTGATGATGTGTTTGAGCATGTTGATACCAAGAATCAACTTGCTGATATTTTCATAAAACCACTTGCGACAGAGCCTTTCTTTAAGATCCGTAGGGAACTTGGTGTTCTCGATATCTCGGATCGTGTTTAAAATTAAATGATTGCATGCTCTATATCTATGATTGTCTATATTTTGATTAACTATATTGAGAAAGACCAAGCCATGTGAGGGCATTGATCATCCATCTTCATTGGAGGTAATATTGTTCCTCTCTATTTGACTATTCTTGATCACATATATATGTAAGAAATTATGCCATGATGAGTGTTATCTTGATGTTTATTCTATGGTTTGGACCAAATTTAATCCATTAAAATTTTTGAAATATGTGTGGCTTGTTATTTATTATTCGTTGATGCATACATAACTTGAAAATTTTCATTTTTACATGTTTGAACTGCATGAGTCGACCTAAACATGGCATAAGTCAAATCACTCCATCATTATCTTAAGATGTTCTGAATCGGGTGACCACAGGTCGACCCGTAGGTTGACTCACACTGTTATAGTTCAAATTTGTGCATTTTTGTACAGCTTGTGTCGATGCATCCTAAGTTTAGGTCGACGCGTCGCTGCGAAATGCTGAAAAATTCCTTGGAAATTGAAGCTTTTCATTCTTCTTCTCTTGGAATTTTGACTCATTAATAATATTGACTCATTTTCTTGATTCAATTCATCATCATTTACATTTATAACTCTCCTCATCTTACTTCTCCTTTCACAAACTCTATAAGTCTCTACAAAACCCTCAAAACCCTCAAAACCCATTTCTCAAAAACCTCATCAAAATAGAAATTTCAAGGGTTCATAAGTCTTCAAGTGGGTTTCTCTTCATTAATTCATACTCGAATATTATTCATCTTCATCAACGTTGAAGTTTCCATGGCATCTGGAAGAGTAAGAGGAAAAAGAACCACAAGAGCTGCAACCTCTCAAGCCGGTACGTCACAATCTCGGTCAAATGTTCCGGTAAACGCTTTATCTTTACTCTCAACTGAATTAGCTGACTCATATGAGAATTTTTTTAGCAAACGATCAATTGTCAAACAATTTGTGTATTACCCAAAAATGGATGAACACATGCACATTCAAGAGATTGTTAAATTTCTTGACTTTCAAGAGTTTTATCCGTTCCTTGAATGTGACAAAACATATAATGAAGATTTGGTCCGATTATTTTACACAGGCATACATGGGAAGTTTGATGATTACAATTTTGATTATAAGATAGTTAGTAAAAGACTTCATGTAGATGCCAATACTTGGAAAGATGTCCTTACCATGTGTCCATGGTTCTCTTCTAATATTAAAATAACTGATACTACATTTGCTCCTGGCTATGAGTTCAAGACAACTTTGAATTCTATGTTGAAAAATCCTTACTCTGATGAAATTGTTGCTAGTGAATTGTTTCCCAGATCTGTTACAACTGGTCGCTTGAAACCAATTGATAGGATTCTTCAATGGATTGTATCCCATATCCTCCGTTCCAACAAGGGAGGGTGTTCTCGTGTCGACCAAATAGAGGTACACTTGGTTTTTGTGCTGAAAAATAAAATCAAAGTTCATTGGCAACATTATATTGCTAGCAAGATTTTTGCTTTGAGGGATTCCGGTCGAGGTACAACCCTATGTTATGTCTCCTTCATTCAAAGCATTCTGAATAAGGCAAACATTGGTGTTCAGAGGCTTCCATGTATTTCTTTGACAGCTGATCAGGAATTCTATCAAAAGACCCTAACTATGATGGGTTATATTTGGGATCGTGAAGAGAAATGCTATAGGTTCAGGATGAAAGCCTCAAGTTCAAGGGTTGAGGATTCGAATGAAGATGAAGATGAAGACGAGGAAGAAGAAGAACCTCATGAGATGGAGACTGATCATCATGATGCTGATCAAGATAACATCGATTGGTTGGGTCACTCACCTACTCAAGATCCCTATGCAAATTAAGGATGGGGGTGAATGATAACACACCGGGTGAACGACTCTACGTTCATCCTACATGCCTCCAACAATTGACTGGTATTAGCAAGACTCATACTATATGCCTCTTTCTCCACCTAGACCTCAATAAAATAATGATGAACCTCTTGACATGTTGAGAAACATGCAGCTCTAACAACAAGAGTTTTCCACTACGCAAGAGGAGAGGTTCACCACTTTGCAAAACCAACTTCAATCTCAAACAGAGAAATTTGATTTGTTTGCCTCCACTGTGATATGTCGGTTAGATACTTTGGCTGAAACTTCGGATGGTCAGAATCACGCTCTCACGACCAATTTCAACACTCTAAACAGAGTTATTTTAGAACTTACTGAATGCTTGGATGAGCAACAACCACCACCTCCAAATTACTATTTTAGAGGGAGGGGTCATCCATTAAGGGAGAGGATACCTTAGAGGATTGACTTGTTTTCATGTAGTGCATCTCATGTTTTATGTCTGAATGTCATTTTATGTTTTCATATCGTTTTTTTGAAGTTGTATTGAACATTTTGGAATTGTAATTCACTTAATCTTCTTTACATGCCTTTGTTCTATTTATGTTTATGATCCTTTCATTGATATCATTTTATGTGGATGTTTGTTAATGTGTCTCTGTTGCAAAATATATGATGGTGTTCATATGAATATATGTTGGTTTCATTGACCTTGTGTTTCTCTCTTTTTGATGTTGTCAAAGAGAGAGAAGAGAATGAAAAGAAAAGTAGCACTTTATTATACAAATATTGATAAGATTTTCTTTTGGAAGAATGCACAAAGTCAAGGGGAGGATGATTCTCAAATTACTCGATAAGTTAAAGATTTTTTCAACTATTTATCCATCATCAAAGAGGGGGAGTATGTGAGGGCAAGGTGCATCAGTCCTTATTTTAATGATGTCAAAACGTGTATTAGCTAGTACTTTGTAATTTGGACGGTATCATTGTGTCGTAGCATGCATTCATGCTTTACAATGCACAAAATATTCTAAAGTCATGTGTCTATACATATAGGAGCACCCCATATATGTTTTGTATGCATTTGTTCATGTTAGGAAACTTAGGTCTGCACGAACATGGCTTAGGTGGTCCAAGATATGAGCAAAAACTTGTTTTTGGGAGTTTCAAGTGTTTGAGTCGACTCAAAGCCTTGCTTAGGCCGACTCATAAAAGTTGATTATTTATCTTTTGCTTTCGGGTCTGCTCACGTCGACCCTTTGGTTGACTCGTACTATGACTATTTAAATTTGTATTTTTGAAGCAAGCTTGCGTTGACTCATGTTCCGGTCGATGCAAAGCTTAATTTTATACATAATTTGCATTCGGGTGTGCTCAGGTCGACCCCCTCTCTTGCTCAGGTCGACAGTTCACTGGCTTGTGACTATTTTTTTGATCTGGTATGTTTTCAAAAAGATGTTATGTTTGTTAGTTGGTCAAGGCATCATATATATTCATTTTGTCTCATCATTTCAACATACAACAAGAAAAGTGAAAGATATACACTAAATTATTCTCATCATCTTCATTCTCATTCTTGCATTTTCTCAACAATTACACATAACAATTTTTGTTGATCATTTGCATTATAGAGGTGATAACGACCAAACATAGGATTGTGTATCTCGCTTGGGTTGAGATTTTAGTGGGTTTTTCTTGAATAAAATCATTAGGATTTTTTCCTCCAAGATCTTGAGGATTTGGGGATTTTTGCACAAGTCTTTGCTTCACAGATTCAGCCGAGCGAAGGGGATTGAAGAACAGTGGGTTCGTTCAATGAAGTAGCGTTAATCAGAGGATTGTGTAAGGAAGATTTAGGTTCGAACGGTGTGTGATCAAAATCATCCGAGTGAAAGGTTTGAAGACCGGTGGGGTCATTCGGACAAATAGAGATAACCAGAGGTTTGTTTAACATGTTCGAGGCACTTGTTTCATCTTGAGTTAATGGGAGAGAAGACATAGTATCAACACCAACAACTAGGTTTGAGTGTGTGGTGACTATTGATTCTCTTTTATAAACTTTTGCAACAAGATAATACATATCTCAATTCTAGTTTTAGAATTGGGGGCAGACGTACCCTAAGCTAGGACGAAAGGGGAACTGCCTAAACAAATCTGGTGTTGTTCTATTTTCCTCTATCTCTTTATTTTGAATTCTTAATGTTTGTGTAATATTAATTGATTGATAAAATTATGTTGTAGTGTAGTGCTGAAAATCTGGTTTGGAAACTCATTACAATCACTTGGATTGTAATTGTAAAAATTATGCACTTACATTACAAAGGAAGCAATACTTGGGGTGTTTTGCACACGAAGTATTCGATGAATTAATCGCACACAAACTATTTTTTATATTATCAAATTAAGTTTACACTTTATAAGCCATTGGAAATTGGACAAACTAAAGTGCTATTATTTGTATTGATTAATCATCAACCTACTAATTTTGTTGCTCATTGGATTTGTTGTTCCATTTGGCTTATCGCATATCCGATCTTTTCGATAACAGTTCATTTAGATGACTTGGTTCCTCGACCGCTTCCGCACAGATTTTTAAAACCAATTTTTAAGTGCCCACTCTTGTAATAAATTAGTGATCTATTCAACCCCTCCTTCTAGATCATTGCCATCATCTAACACTTTATATGGAGAACTTTTACTTAGACTTTCTCACAAGCACGTCTAAACATTCAAGTGAAAAATATCAATTACTTCTCAACATATTGTAGAAGTATAATGGTTTTCATCACTACAAGAATAAACTAATATCCAATATTTCAAAAAAGGCTCTAAGGAAAAGTGCACAAAGGCACAAAAATAAGTTTGATGAGGTTTGTCTTTTTTAGAAGTTTTGAAAATAGTTTAAAATTTTTTAAGTGTTTTAACATCTATTAAGAAAAAGATTTTCTGGATCACATGACAAAGTCAAGGTTTATTAAGAAAAAGGTGTGAAGTTTGAAAAGAATAAGTTTTTGAAATAGGGAGAAGTTTTAAAAAATGAAGAAGTGGGAAGGAGATGAATAGACTATTCTAGAGCAAAAGTAAATGACATGAAATAAAAGGTATTATTATAAGGTAGCCCAAGAGGAAATCTGTGTCTGCAAGTGTACTAACCATAAGATGGAGCAAGCATTTTACATTGGTCAAAATAAGCATTCATTTCCCTTTGGATTGAGGCACAAGATGAATAAGCACATGAACATATGAATATCAAAGTCACAAAGCCACAAAGAACATCTAATCTTGAATTGAAGATCAAAATGGTATAGAGGAATCACAAACTCTCGGATGAACCACAAAATCTCAGAGGGATCACAAAGTTTCAGATACCACTCCAAGCAAAGGAAAGCACTAAGCCCTTAGGTCCAAATTCCAAAATACTCCTCAAGCAAGGGATAGTAACACACAGTCCATAAGATCACATTAAAGTTTTTAGGGTTTTAGTCATTTTATGATGTTTTTGTTATTTTGAAATAAGAAAGCAATAAAACGCATAAAGTAAAAAGCATACAATCAAGAATGTAAATGACATAAATGTAAAGAGCATAAAAGTAAGTGTTATATGTTAGCACAATTAATATGTCAATGTTAGTGTAAATGAGAATTAAACTGATTCGGGACCATTTAACGCTATGTTAAGCAATCACAAGTGAACTTATATAGAAGTCACACCTATCTGAGACCAGTCAATAAAAATTTATGTGTTAGACATGTTAGATAAATGATACAAAATCATTCTCCTAAAATAATGTATCACAATAACTCAAAGCAAAAGAAAACGAAGAAGAAGAAGAGAGAGGAGAGGATCAAACACAATTGAAACATAAAAATGGATCATCTATCATCAATTTCAATTATTCTTCTTCACAATACTATAGGATAAACTTATCATTAATTCAAAGTACCAAAAATGATCAAATGATCATTTAAATGATATGTTTGAAATGACGAAAGTTCATGCAACCAAAGTATCATTCAAAGACCAATTAAACTTGATGAAACATCAACCAACCACATCATGATCAAAGTCAACAAAAGTCAAAACAGAAATGGATCAATATAGTAATTAAAAGAAAATAAAATTGATTTTAAAATGATTTAGAATAGAAATTAAATGGAAAATTTAAAAGATGAATCAAAAGTTAAAATAAATGGTCTAGAAAATAATGAGAAGTTAAGAAAAATATGAATAAGGGGATCTCAAAATTTGGATGCAATAATATTTGAAAATGATAAAAAATAAAAATGGAAAATAAAAATTAAGTTAAAAATAAAGGAAAATATTAATTAAATGCAAAACATTTTAAAAGTTATGCAAAAAATATATGTGATAGCAAAATATTTTTTTTATGATTTATGAAAAACAAAATCATTTCAAAAAGGTCAAAGGAGCTACTTAAAAATAAATTAGAAAAGAAAAATAAAATAAAATGAACAAACACAAAAAGAAATAAAAAAAGTTCAACAACTAGCTGTGTGGCGCATGGTGTTTGGGCAAAGTTCAAATTCTCCAATCAAAGCGCCTGAAGCTTCATCGTGTTCAACCTTCAGCTTTATTTTGTAAATCCATGAACTCCGAGTTTTAAGCTCAAACACCCTACGTGCAAGTTTTTATTCATGTCATCGTTCATGTCTCTCTGCATTAGAGCCATTGATTCACTTTGAGCAGATAGAATTTTCTCAAGAACACGAAGAACCCTAGTTCTTCAAATTAAAATTAAATGACTAATACGCAATATAAATTATTGGTAAGTGATGACTTTCAATCAGTGAATCAAGAGGAAGAGACTGGTAAGTTATTTGCTTAGAAATTTAACTCGCAACTACCTTTTCAATTGAAGCTTTGAAGGTCAACAATGGTGGAATTAATTTGAAGGTTTCAGGATGTTTCAAGCCAAGACAATGCTTTAGTTATATTCATAGGAGGCCGATGAGTGATTCTGGTTTTTTTAGGTATTAGGTTCAAATGGTTGCAGAGTTTCTTTGGCTTTAAAAGTTTGCAAATGAAGGAAAATGCTTCCTCTATTTATAGGAAACGTGTTCCTGAGCTCACACATGTGAAATGGATCTCAATTCGTGTGAATTAGGGTTGAATTTGGATGATTCGTAAAGCATTTCAAGAAAGGGATGAAAAGTGTGATTCAGTGATGAAACCTAGTCGTTTTTCACATGCTTGCACACATTTTGGTTTTTCAAAAAGTTCAGACATATGAAGGTGGTACTAGATTGAAAATGGCATGAAATTCATAACCTGGAAGTTGAGCAAAAAACAGGGCTCAAGGTACCATGTTTGAAGCTAGGCCAAATGAAATTCACTCGTGCATTTTTTATTTTTGTTTGTGCCAAATGTTCCTTTCATTGCAAAGAATTAAATGCAAAAAGAACCATATTAAAAGGATACTTAGATTAAAAATGGCATTGAATCAAAGTTGGGGTCATGGCCTGGTTTCTAGGTTAGGCATTAGGTCGAACCAAGTTTTGGCATGCTTGGCTAGCTTGACACCTCATGTCTATGACATCATAACTTTTAATTCCCTCGTGTTAATTAAGCCAATCTTAGGCCAAATGATCTTTCCCATGAGCTTGACAAAAGGCATAAAGAAGCTTGTCAATTGGACGCTTGAGCTAAAAATGACATGGGTAGACAGTAGGGTTCATTACAAGGTTTTAGGCACTTTTGGCAACTTGGTCACTTTCATAATTGATGTCTTTAAAGGTTGAATTGATGTTTGACCCTTGAAGCAAAGTTATTGATGAGTTCAGATGTGACATTTGGATCAAAGTAGATTCCAAAAATGTTAAGAAATGAGAAATTTATTGTGTTTGGACCAAGTGACATGCCATACTTGATCTTAGGTCAACCAAACATGTGCAAACTTGAGATTTCTTGCTATTTCTTGCATGCAAAGGCCCAATGATGAACACCTGAATACCAAACAAAGGAAGCTTGATTGTCCCTTGAATAATATTTTATGATTGCTTGAGAATTGGATGGAGATGGCATGGAAATAAACACATGAACCATACTTGAATCAACTTTGAAGTCATGCACCAAACTTGAACTTCTCTTGATCAAATGATGTTGAACGATGCTTGACATGAATGTGACCTAAGATTATAGGTTGTGCCTTAAAGTGAAAGCTATTGGGGACCACTTGTTAACCAAAACTTTGACTTTGAGAATCCAAACCCTATTTTATAAACCAAGCTTGATCCTTAGATTGAAAGTCCCTACATTTTACAATAATAAAAGAAATAAACACCTATTTTTTGTATTTCGAATAAGGTTAGCAAAGATAGAATGTAAGCAATCAATAGAGACAAAAAGAAACACAAAGGGTTTTTGGTGATCTCCTACAAAGGCAAACCTAAAGAGATGAAGGTTGGGAGGATTCCATGCTTGTGATCTTGGATGAAATGCAAATGATATGATATGTGGAATATTAGGGGTAAAAATTAGGGTATGACAACTTGCTGGTAGTAGTTGCACTCACTTGTTGTGGAGTAACCAAATGCTCAAATATATCATCAAATATGGTAATGAAGATGTCAACCAGGTTGTGCCAGACAACATGTATGACATATTGGTGACTGAGGTTCCAACTCAAAGGAAGGATGGACAAGTTGATTTTTTAATTTTGAAGTGAATAAAAAGCTTGTTCAAACAAGTGAATTTGTGACAGATTCTGAAGCAAATAGCTAGGACAATGTAGTCACCATGAGGATAAATATTAGAGGGAAGAGAAATCATGTGGATATCACCTTTTCTCACATAGATAATGTGTCATTCCACTCTGAAACAAGTGTTTAAAAGTGGGAGTATGTTCCTTAAAGAATGATTATAACTAAAAGGGATCTAGGTGAAGGAACTCTTGATTTCATATAACTAAAAGAATTTTTGTTAAAGCACTTGTGTATTTTGATTTTAAGAATCTTCATAGTGATGATTAGTTGTTAAAGACAACGACGTATACTGGAGTGTATTTTCCTATGGTGATAAAAGAGATTGAGGTTAAATATGATGGTATTACTTATAAGTTGTTGGGGATCAGTTACAAGTTTGGAAAGATGTCTTAGAATTTACGACCGACATTTGTATACTAGTTGATGTTGGAGATTTTTCACCTCAACCTATTGTTACTGCCTCCATTTTTTCGTTGGGTAGTATGATTTGACTACTGAATCTACTAACTATGTGGTGTAGAGCTGATTTATGCTACTAACTTTCGTACGAATGGTTCTGATTTTTTGTGTGCACATATGATGAAGCAACTAGCCCAATATTTGTCCCTCATTCGTGTGTACTGATCTTTTTGTTAGTGGTATCTTCTGATGATTATGAAACTACTAACTGTGTGTTCATGTATTGTCACACCCTAAATTTTACCCCAAATATTCCTCTTATCATATCATTTTCATCTCATCAAGATCACAAGCATGGTATCCTCCTAATTTCCCCTTCTCTGTGGGTTTTCCTTTGAGGAGAGATCAACAAGAACCTTTGTGTTATTTTTGCATATATGATTTCTTACATTCTAACATTTCTAACCTTATTCAAAATACAAAATATATGTTGTTTTCTTTTCTTATTGTTCAAGGTAAGGACTTGCAATTAATGGATCAAGTTTGGTTTCTAAATTAGGGTTTGATTCATAAAGGCAAGGTTTTGGTCAAGAAGTGGTTCACAAGAGCTCTTACCTCAAGAAATGGCTTATAATATTAGGTCATATTCATGTGAAGCTTCGTTCAACATTATGGGATCAAGATAAGTCCATGTTTGGTGCATGGTTTCAAAGTTGATTCAAGTATGCTTCATGTGTTTATTTTGACGCCATCTCCATCAAATTCTCAAGCAATCATTAAAGATATTAAAAGAAAAATAAAGTTTCCCTTATTTGGTGTCCAAGTGTTCTTCAATGTGCCTTTGGATTCAAGAAATGGTAAGAAACCTCAAGTTGGCACATGTTTGGTTGGCCTAAAATCAAGTATGGCATGTCACTTGGTCCAAACACCATAACTTCTTCATTTCTCAACATTTTTGGAATCTACATTGAGCAGAATGTCACATTTGAACTCCTCTAATTTTTTTTCAAGGGTCAAACATCAATTAAACCTCTAAGTCCATCAATTTTAGGATTTTCTCAACTACCCATGTTGGCACAAAAGTAGGCCCAAGACCTGCTCAACTACCCATTTGAACCTGATAACTCCAAAAACCAGAAATCCATTTTCTCAATTCAAGCTTGTTTTGCTTCGTTTTTCTGCCCAAAATCACTCACTAGAACCTTCTGAAGCTAACTGAACCATTCCCATTCATCGAAGGTTTCTGAATCAAGCTCTCCCTTTCCACCATTGTCGACCTATGAAGTTTCAACTGAAAAGGTAGCTAAGAGTAACATTTTTGGGCAAACAAGTTACCAGCGTGTTCTTCTTGTTCCAATAATCAAAAGCCCTCTTTCGCCTTTAACTTATATTAAGCATCCATAATTTAATTTTTCTTTAAATAACTAAGGTTCTTCATATGTTTGAGCAAATTCTCTCTGCTCAGAGCAAATCAATTGCTCTGATACAGAGAGAAATAATAATAAAAAAAATGGATAATGTTGGATGTTGATGCTAAATTCTATTTTTATTGATGATAAAATGCTTAGTTTATGATTTTCATAAATCGAACCAACGTTGAAGATGAAGTTCAATTCACGCGAGAAATTTGAATTCGTCCACTCCCAGCCTGACATGCGTGCTAGCTGTTGGCGCCATCTTTTATTTTATTTTTATTTTTTGATTTAATTTTAAATCATTCTTAATGCTTTTTTATTCCAATTTTTTCTTCATAATTTCATAAAAATATTTTCTACCACATTTTTTTTCATAATTTTTAAGAATCATTTTGCAATTAATTCATATTTTCTTCTATTTTTCATTCAATTTTCATTTTCAATTTTATTTTGACCATTTTCAAACATTTTTGCATCCAACTTTGGAGATCCTTTTATTAGCAATATTTTGGACTTCAATTAATTTTCTCCACTATTTGTTTTTCATTTTGATGCTTCTTTCTAATTCTTCCTTTTAATTTTCATTTTTAATCATTTAAAATCATTTTACTTGATTTTATTTTAATTTTTTTATTAATATTTTTGAATGTTTGTGATTTGGCCTTTGATGATTGCTTGGTTGATCATGTGTCCAACATTTCAAATCCTTGAGTGATGATCCATTGATTGATTCAACCTTCTCTGGTTCAGACTTGCTTATAAATGATCATCTGATCATTTATAGTACTTTGCGTCAGAGATAGGTTATCCCTAGTTGGGTCATATTTTGAGCCTTTGGCTTGTTTGATAAGTGATCCCATACATGATTGCCTTAACTTTCATCTCTCATTCTTCTCCTTCTTCTTTTGTTTTGTTGACTTTTGTGTTACTATCTTTTCTTGGGGAGTATTTGGACCTTGGGCATTAGGACTTAATATTTCCCTTTTCCTAAAGTGGTATATAAGACCTTATGATTCATCTGATACATAGTGCTTCATCTGAGACTTTTTGATCTCCAACTCAAGACTTGGATGCTCTTTGTGGCTTGGGGACCTTGGTTGTCCATCTGTTTTTTCTTTGATATTAATTTGTGCATGTTGCTTGCTCATCTTGTGTCTTAATCCAAAGGAAAAGGAATGCTTGTTTTGACCAATGTCAAATTCTTGTCTCTTCTTGTGGTTAGTACACTTGCACGCACAAAGGCTTTCTCTTGGGCTACCTGAGAATGAGACCATTTACTTTATGCTTTAGGATAGCCTCTTCACCTCCTTTCTACTTCTTAAATTTTTAAAACTTCTCTTTATTTCAAAAATTTCTTGTTTTCAAACTTCACATCTTTTTCTCAATAAACCTTGACTTTGTCGAGTGATCCAGAAAATCTTTTCTTAATAAATGCTAAAACACTTAAGCGTACTTAATCGCTTTTCAAATTTCTAAAAGAGGAAAAACCCATCAAACTCATTTTTGTGTCTTTGTGCACTTTCCTTCAAGAGCCTTTTTTAGCGCGGTGGCCTTCCTGGCGTAGGCCTGGCCTGTTTGATATATGATACTACACTCAGACGAGAATATCTTGAGAATATTATTGATCTACGAGCAAGTCATTAAATTGGTAATATTTGAAAGATAGACTTACGGCTATGGGAACCTTTTTAAAACCTGATTACTGTGTGAGACATCCAAAGCTATAGAACATACCCTATTGGCATAGGACGTAGCTTCTATCCATTTGGTGAAGTAGTCGATAATGACGAGGATAAACCGATGACCGTTGGATGCTTTGGGCTCGATTTCCCCAATCATGACAATGCCCCAAATTGAGAACGACCAAGGTGACGATAGCACGTTCAGAGGATGAGGTGGCACGTGCACCTTGTCTGCATAAACTTGGCAGTTATAGCATTTTTGGGCGAACATGATATAGTCAGTCTCTAAAGTCAACCAGTAATACCCGACCCTCAAGTTTTTCTTTTCCATGGCATGGCCGCTTGTATGAGTACCGAAGGTACCTTCATGAATTTCTGTGATCAGTATGTCTGCTTCTCTTTTGTCAACACATCTGAGTAGGACCATGTCGTGATTTCTTTTATACAGAACATCATTGCTAATGAAGAATTTGGATGACAATCTTCGCACAAACCTCTTATCAATTTTAGAGGCATCAACCGGATATTCTTGATTCTGGAGGTAATTTTTGATGTCGTAGAACCATGGTTTTCCATCAGATTCTTCTTCAGTCATCATGACATATGCCGACGTAGTCTTTCTTTCTATGCAGATTAAAGGAGCCTCGTTGACGAATTGTACCTTCCACATTGACGCTCGCATGGCTAAAGAATCAACAATGTGATTTTTGAACCTCGGGACATGTCTGAAAGTGATCTCGTCAAAATACTCGATCATATCCAAAATATAGTCTTAGTAAGGAATCCGTTTTTCGTCTTGGGTCTCCCATTCGCCCTTGAGTTGATAAATCACCAAGGCAGAGTCGCCAATTACTTCCAAGATCTTAATGTGGAGGTCGATAGCAGCTTCATGACATAAAATTCCGATTTCATACTCAGCTATGTTGTTCGTGCACTTGAAGTATAATCTGGCAGTAACCGTAGTATATCCTCTAGTAGGATTTTCCACAATAGCACCAGCACCATGACCTTTTTTGTTAGATGCACCGTCGAACATCATCTTCCAATGTGAGCCAGGTTCAGGACCCTCTTCTGGACTGGGTTCTTCTTTAGCTTTATCAAGGGACATGACATCTTCGTCTGGGAAGTCGAATTTTAGCGATTGATAATCCTCAACAGGTAGATCGGTAAGATAATCTGACAAGGAACCCTCTAACCTATTTCTAGAGATATAGTTTAGTCTGCCGAGAAACCCTCTGACATATTTCTCCATTTGTGGTGCAAGCATTTCTTGGATGGCCTGTACCTTGGGCGGATCCATTTTGATTCCACGTTGACTAATGATAAAGCCGAGTAGCTTGCTGGATCTAACTCCAAAGGTACATTTGGCAGGATTTAGCCTCAATTGGTATCTTCTAAGTCTTTTGAATAACTTCAGTAGATGATCAAGGTGACATTCTTCGCTCTAAGACTTGGCGATCATGTCATCGACATAAACCTCAATCTCTTGGTGCATCATGTCATGAAATAATGCCATCATGGCTCGTTGATATATGGCCCCAACATTCTTCAGACTAAAAGGCATGGCCTTATAACAATAAGTTCCCCAAGGTGTGATGAAGGTTGTCTTTTCCATGTCAGCCAGGTCCGTTTTTATCTGATTGTAGTAGGAGAAACCATCCATGAATGAAAACACTGCAAAGATGGTTGTGTTATCTACCAAAGTGTCGATATGTGGTAGAGGGAAATCGTCCTTTGGACTGGCTTTGCTCAGGTCCCTGTAGTCTACGCACATTCTAACTTTACCGTCCTTTTTAGGTATGGGTACAATGTTGGCCACCCATTTTGGGTATTTGGATACTGCTAAGAAACCTGTGTTGATTTGCTTCTTGACCTCATCTATGATTTTGAGAGCCATGTCAGGTTTGGATGTTGGAAGCTTTTTCTTAATCGGAGGACACTCAGGTTTAAGAGGGAGCTTGTGCATTACAATGTCAGTATCCAACCCGAGCATGTCTTGGTAGGACCAAGAAAATACATCCATATACTCCTTGAGAAGGGTTATCAGTCTATCTTTAGCCTCTGCCCCTAATGATGCCCCAATTTTGACCTATTTACTCTCTTCTTCGGAGCCCAAGTTGATGACGTCAATCTGTTCTTTGTAGGGTTGAAGATAAGCATCCTCGTACTCAGTCATTTTTATCAACTGTTCTGGGACATCAGAATCTTCATCACTCTTGTCTTCGACTTGGAATACTAGTGAATCAAAATCAGAAAGAATCAGACGGTTATTGGATTTGGCGGGTGATGGAGGTTCTCTGAATGTGTTGAATGAGCTTAAAATGAGCAAACACACACAAAGAGATGTAGATGATGGGTTCGTTTTAAATTTTCAAAGAGACTGCCATTCTTCCTTTTTTACAAAAAAAGTGAGAACAATAAAAATGCAATGAACAACAAAATGGAGTTTAACAAAACACTCATTCATTAATTGATATTTTAATTACAAAAAGTGTGGCCCATATAACATGATCCGCTGGCCCCGGGCACGACCATGGATTGAAAATAAAGAAAATTCTAACAAGCATGACGAAAAAATTATGCGAAGAGCGACAACATGACAGGAATTTCTACGGCCTCCCAGTTGCTCAGAACAGCTTCTCCTCGAAACACCAGGTCGTCTGTGCAGTTCACTTCACCGTCTTCAGGCGCTTGTCGTTAGCTTCTGATTCTTTACCCAGAGTTAGTTTGTAACCAAACCCTTGCCGATCATTCTTCACTCAAGCATTGAATCTGATTATCTCCCCTCAACCTTGTGGAAGTCCTTCTCTTATGGAATTCTTAATGCTCTGGACGGAGGCAAAAGTGGACCACGTGTAATGGCAGTGTCTTCAACAAACATAGAGTGTGCAATCTCTAATGCTTGGAAAGCTGTTTCTAATGCATCTTTATCAGCTTCAATATATCAGAAAGAGGATAAGTTGCTCACCATCAATAATGGATCAACACGTAACGACGTGATGAAAACTTAAAAAAATTTTCATTAATAAAGAGTTTTACGACATAAAGTCTTCATTAGCAAATGAAGCTTTTTCAATCATTTTTCAAAATGAAAGATTACATATTCCCATAAGTCTGGGGTACAAACAATAAAAGGAAATCAACAGCTAAAGATCTTCTAACAAGATGACCCCTCTCCCTCTAGCAGTCTTGTCTTTTTATGACTTTGACGGAGTAGTTCCCAAAGTTTTGCATTCTCTCGTTCAGCTTTCACCAAAGCAAATTTCAATTCTCCTCTAGACAAAAGTTTCTCTGGCTCCATGGTAATGTCGTAGGAGTCAGTATAGAACATCTTTAATGCTATCAATCTTGACCAAAAGAGACATTCCTTCAAAATGAGATAGCTTGGATTTTCCACAACAGTCATTCCTTGCATTTTGGGGTGGCGTCGGGCATAGATAATTCATGCTTCAAGATCTGGACCAACATCCCTTTCACAGAAGCAAGTTTCTAGCTGGGTTGGCTCTGGTTCTTTCTCAGTGGGGTATCCTAGCTGACGGCGAGCCAGGATAGGACTATAATTGATGTATCCTCTGGTGCCAATTAGCAGTATATTTGGGAACTCCCCACAGCTTCGTATCATGGCTACTCTCTCGCAAGTCACATCATACCAGTTGATGTTGTAATGAGAGAGTGTAACCAACTTTCCAATCCATGCATCACTATCCTGAAGTTTCCATAGAGGGAATGTCCTAGGCAAGTGTGGAATAAATCACTTTCTGAGGAGTGTTGTGCAGCAGGAGAATCGTCTTAGAGTGAACACCTTCCACCGGTGAATGGTGTAGTAAGTGTCAGCCAAAAGACTGGGAACTGAGTTTTTAACGATAAACAGCTTGATGGCTTCCAGGCTGATGAACTCAGGTGCGCTGGGAAACAGGTATAAATCGTAAATCAAGAAGGCTAATATAGCTTTAAAGGTTTCCAAATCTCCTTGCTCATAATAGAACTCATCCTTCTCCATGAATGGTCTCGCCTCCATTCTGGTAAATCTACCCCTATTATCTAGCTGGGTTGGAAGGTTAGTCGGTTCTAAGTGAATAGCTTCAGCCACATCTCTCCTGTTTGGTTTCTTCTCCCTTCCATAATTAGGTGTGAAAGTCATAGGGATTTTCAGAAGCTTGGAGTATTCCTCCAAGGTTGGTAGTAGCTGAAAGTCTGGGAATGTGAAGCAATGGTACAACGAATCGTAAAACTTCACGAGGGCTTGAAACATTTCTTCATTCACTTGTGTATCTAACAGAGGTAAAAAGTCCCCATATTTGTCTATAAAAGAAGTAGGATTCCTTACGAGGCTCCTTAAGATCCTTAGGTTATCTAAACTCAGGCTTGGGAATGTAATCATGTTTCTTTGATCCATCACCATTCCTGCAAAAAAAAAACAAGATTTTTGAACTCCTTGAATGGTTAGCAAAAATTGCAGAATGCAATGCAAAGACACAACTTGTTTTAAAAAACTCAGAAGATAATTAAAACAAAAACCCTTATTTCATTTATGTCGAGAAAAGTTACAACTTTTGACATATAACCCAAGAAATGTGAGGCTACATCAGAGGGGAAGACTTAGGTACTATGGTTAGGAAATATGACAAGAATCCTATCCACACGTCCTCTTCAGTCTTTTCAACATAGTGTTCTCCATCACCAACTTGTCTACTATTCCTATCCAAGTGCTCGAGGTGTTAGGACACTGATTGGTTCTTAATATATCTCAAAGTTTTGATGATAACAATAATGAAATTTTGTATGGAGAAAATATATACTCTAATTTTGTTCAAGTGTTTTTGTTTCAGATAACATAATAAATATTCCTCTAAATGTTAAGCTACAACACGCAGAAGACTCTGAGCGTCTGGTAAAAAGCGAAGCTATAGAAGGATCTAAGCGTAGAGTATAAAGCGAAGATTCAGAAAACTCTGAGCGTACTAAACTCAACGCTGCAACTGCAGAGGCTCTGAGAATCAAAACACGTAAGGCTCTGAAATATTAGTAACAAAGTGATACATTTGGATAACACAGATAACACGTAAGAGCGAAGATCTACTCTGATCTAAAGTGCTCCTCTGGATGAACAGTTTGTTAAAACAATCATGCTAGTACTAAGCTGCAGAACTCTGGAAGAGGGTTACTCTGATAAGAAGAAAATGGAACATCATCAGAGGATCTGATGCAGGAAATATTTCCATATTCGTTCATTTAAAAATATGCTGATCAAGAAAGATTCGTTTCCAAATCCCTTGTCTACATCCAACGACACTATTCCCCTTTTGTGTATGGGACAGGATTTCAGAACAAAAAGGATATCTCTGAACATTCCTCTCCTGGAAAGAAACAGTCAAAGAAGACAAAAAGGCATTTGCACGTTATTTGAGAAAGGGGTGTGAAGTATTTAAACAAGTCTTCAACAGCAATTCAAATACTACATATAACATTATTCTACAGCGAGCATACTACTTTGCTGAAAGAAAATCCTACTTTGCTATCACTTCCAAGTCAGCTTCATATTAGCAATAGAAAGTTTCATTGATCTTCATTTGTGTTAAATCACTGTTGTGAAAAAGCTTTTCTAAGAAGCACTTAAACACACTTTATTGTATTACTTTGTAAAAGATCCTTGAGAGACCAAGTTGTGGTCAGTATTCTCAAGAAGACTAAGACATGTTTGTCTTAGTGAAAAGATTGTAATCAGTTTTTGATTATTGGATTAAGTCCTATTTTGAAAGAGGCGAAATCACCTTGGCCGGATGGACTGGAGTAGTTTGAGTTCAAACGAACCAGTATAAAAATACATGTTATTTTTATTGCCTTATTTGTTTTTGAAAACCCTTATTCAACCCCCCTTCTTAGTGTTTTCCTTCCTTCAGTTGGCATCAGAGCAGGGTTCTGAGTGCTATCACTTAACAGTGGCAGAGGAAAGATCCGGTTGGAAAACTCTTTGATTTACTATGGATGAATCTTCAAACAACGCTAACGCTGGGTTGAACAACAAATATGAAGAGAAAGACAGAATCGACACAAAGCCTCCTATGTTTAATGGAGAAAAATTCGATTACTGGAAGGACAGAATCAAAAGGTTCTTTCTTGGATATGATGTTGATCTTTGGGATATAGTCATTGATGGATACACTCACCCCACTAATGGTGAAGGTAAAAAGATTGATAGAAAATCAATGGTTGATCAACAAAAGAAAGACTTCAGGAATCACCACAAGGCAAGGACAATTCTACTGAACGCTATATCTCATACTGAATATGAGAAAATCACCAATAGAGATACAACAAATGACATGTTTGAGTCCTTGAAGATGACACATGAGGGAAACACGCAGGTGAAAGAAACGAAGGCTCTAGCACTGATTCAAAAATATGAAGCCTTCAAGATGGAGGAAGATGAATATGTGGAAACCATGTTTTCAAGATTCCAGATGGAGGCTTTAGTGCTTCGCCCGTTTCTACGGAAATGGAAGGTCAAGGATAGTACATTGACGATTCGCGCTCTACGTAGTGCTCGCCCGTCCCTTCGGAGATAGAAAGTCAAGGATTCTATTTTGATGCGGTCCTGTGACGTAGTGCCTGTTTATTGTAGCGTATATTTGAAGATTACCTGTGGCGTCACACATGTGGTTGATGTTGAAAGCGGTTTCTGTATCAGATGATTGATCAGTTTGTTGTCGCGACAACCAGATTCAATCTTCTGGATATTTTCCCCAAGCAGTTTGTGCAGTTTATTTCTTTGGTTGGCAAATTTCCGGGTTCTTTGGTATTCAACCGTCTTTTATCTTGATTGCTTGAAAGCCGTTCGCTTTTCATACAGTCAGGTCCAAGCCGCTTGAATAGGGGCAGCTGTTGCACCCCAAAATTTGCCTAACCTTTTTTCTCAATTGGTTTATGTTTCATTGCATTAGCATTGCATTGTTCTAGCATTTTGCATAGCATAGCATTGTTCATCTAGCAGGGGATCAAGTGTGGTTTATATCAAGAGGAGCCTAGCTAGAGATCTTATTCAAGCTTGAGAAGTCACCAAAGTTATCAGAAAGTGGGTTGTGCCTTTGAGAAGTTCAGTTGCTTGTATAGGGTTCATCTCCTAACGTGAGGACCAACTGAAGACCATCAGTGGGTTGTGAAGCCTTGATCATGTATAGGGAGTGTGGATAGATCTCATGGAGTGCCTTGAGGGTCATGAGAGAGCTCAATTAAGTCATTATGCTAAGGGTGAAGAGCCACAGTTGAGGGTGGTGCAATTAGGGTTTTGGTCTGAGTAACCCTAAGTTAACTGTGCAATTGAAGAGGATCAAAACCTATTTCTAAGTCTTTAGGATCATGGAGAGTTGTGTTGTGATACATGAGGTGATATTCCAAGAATAATCCAAGAAAAGTTCAAAGTGTGAGGAGTTGCTAAACTAGGGTTCTTAGGGTAAAATCCCTATTTAGTGCCTAACTTCAAGACCACTTATCTCAAGATGAAAGTTTCATCCCAACTTTTTGCCAACATGAAACTTGTAGAGCATGCTCGTAGATTTAATTTGAGTACTAGAAGTCTTCCATTGGATTTATAGAACTCAAGTTATGATCCAGACAAGTTACAGGTCATCAGATGAATGTGAAATTTGTCTGCAAAAGTCAACCAAATTCCAAGGAACGTTTGACCTAGAAGGGTGTTTCTCCTAAACTTTTGGCCAACATGAAAGTTGTAGGTCTTGATCTTAGCTTTCCAAATTGTACTAGAAGTATTCCATCTGATTTGTAGAACTTAAGTTATGAGGTTTACAAGTCAGGGGCATTTTGAGGAAGTGAGATTATAGGTCATTTGGCATTATAGGTGATTTTCACTATCTTTCAAGCTTCAAATGAAGTTTTTTCCAACACAAAACTTGCTCGAAATGATGTTTTTAGTCCAAGTATGTTCTCATGATGAATTGATTTGACTTAGGGTGAGACTTGGGTTGAAGGAAATTGACAAAAGGGGAATTTAAAGGCATTTATTTGAAAAAGTCAAAATTAATTCATGTGTGTTCAAACAAGACCAAGTGAGTACTCATTTTAATCAGAAAAATCATTTTGAACACATTGACAATATTGGAAAGTCATTTTGAAGCATAATTCATAGTGTTTCACTTTGTTGCTTCGTAAATAAGTAACACATCAAAACTTGGTCATATGATAAGTTTAAGCTCTCCAATTGATCTCTACACTC